>JAJONR010003517.1:0-44939 GCA_029582245.1 Solanum etuberosum | reverse complement strand
TTACTAAATCTAACATTTCGATAGTGTTGTTGGAGGGTTTGTATGCTTGGACATATCCCTCGATGAGTATCTGATGTCTAAAGATCAAATTTTTATAACTTAAGCTCATGGAAATTTATGTTGTGAGAAGGAGATGTTGATAAGAACTATGATTGTTTGAGTATTATGAGTGTGTGTTGGTTGGTTCAGGTCTACCTCTAATTGTAGCGAGTATTGATTAGAATTTTATCATGCTTATGTGAGAAAGGATTAGTCCTGATGATTGTGTCAAGGTCCTTGATAACATGTGGCAGACATGTGTACGATCAACTTTGGTGGTTATTGAGAATAGCTTTTGATGTTAGTTAAGTTTACGTACAATAATATTTATCACTCGAGTATTGAGATGATTTCATTGATACACTGTATAGGAGGGGATGTAGGTCTCCTAGTGGTTGGTTTGATGCATTTGAGGCGGGACCTTTTGATGAGAATCATTAGGGAATGTGAAATTTATTCGGGAGATGTTCTAGCAGCTCAGAACAGGCATAAAGAGTATGCAGACCGGAAGGTCAGATATTTGGAGGTTATGAGGAGGAGCCTATAACCATTCTAGATAGGGAAGTTCACAAGTTAAGGTCAAAGGATATTGCATCTGTCAAAATTCAATGGAAGCATTGTCCGGTTGAGGAAGTTACTTGGGAAACCAAGAAGGACATGCGAGACAAGTATCCCCAGCTATTCGATGAATCAGATACTACTCTACCTTTACTTTAAGCCAGTCTTTCCTAATTGATCACTCGGGGATGAGTGATGGGTAAATTGGTATCCATTGTAACGACCGGTTCCCGTCGTTATAGAAAAGTCAATGGGGAAAGAATTGTGGTCAGAAAACTTTTTGGTAGTAACTTGGAATTTCCTAATCTAGTCGAGATTTAGATAAAATCGGAGTCACTGAGGTCTAGGGAAATCTGGTAACGAATGAAAGATCTAATTATGAATTTGATCATATGAGTAGATAGCTAAGACGTTAAGGAACCCGTACGACTTTACGAAATCGAATTCGGGCGAGTAGAACTCCCGAAACTGATCTTAGCGTGAACGGGTAATTTCTGAGTGTCATGGGTTGAAGGTGTGTTGTGAAATAGGGGTTTGAAACTCTTTAATTAACCCTCTGTCTCCGTGCAAGCTGTCAAAGTGGGATTTTCCCGCCAGGGCGGGGCCGCTGTAGCGGGGTGAGGACCGCTGTGGCGGCGTAGACGCGACTTAAAGTCAGAAATAAACCCTAAAAATGTTTTATTCTGCAATTTTCGACCTTGAGAGCTAAGGAACGAACCCAGGTGTTTTCTTGACAGTTTTTCACCATTCTTGAGTATAAAGGTAAGGTTTTCACTCCCCGAATCCATTTTTCGATCCGTAGAACTTAGTTTCTTGGGTAATTATCGATGGGGGAGGGTTTTGATATGAGATTTATGGTGGAAGAAACCCTAAACTGGTTATGCGGATCAAGGGTTCGACCTAGGGTTATTTTATTGAGCATGATCTTGGTAATCTAGGTCTTGTTTATTGATCCTCACATTATTATTATTGTTTGTAGACCAAGAACAAGCGGAAAGAATCCGAAAGGGAAATAATCAAGTATCTTAGGGGATTCAAGCTTTGTTCGAGGTAGGTGATTGTTGTGATTTCATGTTTGTGTGATATATGCTAGTAATTGCTTCATTGTATTGCATGTATGTATGTGAATGTTGCATTATTGATCACACCTAATGTAAATGAGTATGAACGAATAACTATATGCCATGAATCACCTCTTGATTGTATGATTATGAGAATGTACATTGTGATTGTGATTGTGGTATGTTGATTGGATCGGGTGTCACGATCCGACACACTAACTGGATCGAATGTCACGTACCAAAATACATATTGGATCGGATGTCACATACCGAAATACAAATTGGAACGGGTATCCTGATCCGGCACACTAACTTGGAATGGGTGCCACGATCCGGTACACTAACAGTTTGGGTATGGGTTCCATGAGAGGACCGTTGAATTGGGTTCCATGAGAGGACCGTTGAATTGAGTTCCATGAGAGGACCATTGACTTCTTATATGCATGCATATTATTGAAAAAGGTGAAATTGTACATTGATCCTTAAATAATATTGATATTGTATATATTCGGTATATGCCTGTTTACTGTGTTGTGATTACTTGCTTATATTGCACTTATTGGGATAGCCACGTGATCCTACCAATACACTGTGGTTGTGTACTGATACTGCACTTGGTTGTTCTTTGTTGAGTACATGGCATCTTCAGGCGGCTATTGATAGACCTCAGCTAGGTGACTATTGAGTGTGACCGGATTCAAGGGTGAGCCAGTTCTTTCAGGCTGCCATGGATCTCTCTTGTTTAAGTCCACTCTTTTCGGACTCAGACTATTTGTTTAAGGTGTTTATTTAGTTTCGGGGTTTTACCCCTTGTTCTTACACTTGTCGTTAGTAGAGTTTATGTAAAATGACTTTCAGGTTCTAGGGGTTGTTCTCCCGCATTAGTTTGACTAGTTTATTTAAACCTTTGGAGTTTATGGGAACTCTATATAATTTATACATTTAAACCTGCTTCCGTATCTTTAAATGCGTGGATTCATGGTTAGTTGGTTTGTAGTAATGGTTCTCCCATCGGACGGTTAGTATGGGTGCCAATCACGATGGTCTGGGTCATGACACTTGACTTTCTCAAGACATTTGCTAAGAGCAACTCATCGATAAGGGACTGACTTTGCTTTTCAACCGCCTCTAGTATGAAGGGTAGTCGAATGAATCTGAGAAATGCACGAGTATGAATAAATTTCTATAACATAGCTGTATTGCACGATTAAGAGTATGAAAGAAGGGAAAATTTTCTTAAATATCTGTAGTCCCTCGTTTATAGGAGTGGGGCCCTCACAACCATAAACAAGTCCCTACTTACACGGCTTCATAGACACCCTAGGACACTTGAACTCTGTGCTCTGATACCAAATTTGTCACGACCCGAGCCTACACCCTGGATATGGCCGGCACTCGAGAACCATTGTTGGTCCCCAAGTAAACTCTCATCCCGGCTGACTACAATCGGAAGACTAACTCAAGCATACAAAGCTTAAAAACTGAATTAAATTCAATTACTCAACTTTAAAATAATCTGAACAATACTCAATAGATAAACTCAGAGTTTGTAAAAACAACTCAAAGAAGATACATACTGAAAACTATTCAACTTTGTCTATCTATGAAGCCTCTACTATTACAGAAGAATATCGAGACAAGACCCACGACATCTCAAAACTACTAACTGTAAGATAAAGGTGTAGTCCTCCGGAATGTAAGAAGGCCCACCAAAGCTGACTGGAACATCCCATGACCTCAACGAAACACCTGTTGATGATCCTGAATACCTGTATCTGCATCATGAAACGATGCAGGCTAAACATGTAAGGGGAATTTTAAAGCATAAACATAAGCTTGAACTGGTGGATAAGAAACATACTTACCTCTTCTCAACTTAACTCAACTCAGAGAACATAGGGCTCAACTCAATAATAAGATATTCAACTCAGTGAAATAAGGCTCAACTCAATAATAAGATACTCGACTCTGGATACTCAACTCTGGATACTCAACTCAATATAAAGCAACAATACAGAGGCAATATATGAAAAGTTGTAAAACAATAGATAGCAACTCAATTGTATGTTAAAATACAATAATAACTCATCTGTATATAAGAATACAAAAATAACTCAGTATGGGAGATTCTCTAACCGACAACCATCACTATGAGATATGTGATGATACAACTTCTCGTCCACGCTGCCAGAACTGTCCTATACCTTGCCGGGGTATAGAACTTCTCAACTAAGTAGATCCACTAGTTTATGCTAAAAGCAATAAGGAATCATCTAAAAAGTATGACCCTTTCTACCCACGTTGGCTACACGGTTTATGGGGGCTGTGAGTTGTATGAACTCTCCCCCATATCGGTGCTCAATACTACTCCCAAAATATACTAGCTCATATGTTTTTTTTTAAAAAACATTACTCTTTTTGTGTTTTGAGATTATTACTCAAAAATCTTTCTCTTAAAAGAGATGGTACTCAAACTGCTCAAAACTCTTTTGGAAATCTCAGCTTCCTCTCATCTTAAATGTAAAAATATTAATCTTGGAAATACTTAGTTTCCATATATCATTTTAAAGAAATGAACTCAGCTCTACTCTTCCTCAACTCAGTGCTCAAGTCTTTAAAACAAGTTTTAAAACAATTTTCAAAAAGACTTCTTAAAATAGGGTTCATGCCGAAATATAGACATGAACAAATCAACTCAAGATCTCAATAACAATATAGAAACTCAATAATTAGGAATAAATTTTTTAAAAGAAACATGAACTCTAGAACTCAAAATCAACTTATCTCAAGAATACTCAAATCTAGGGAAAGAATCCTAAATTACTCTTTTACAGATCTGAAAGTAGATGTAGGACGTGAGGACGAACTAGTCCAACACTATGATAGCCTTACATACCTCTTAGGGATAAAACCCATGGAAAAAATCCACAACAAAACTCAAGAATCTCGACGAATGCCTTGAACATCTCCTCTTTTTTCTTCTTTTCTCTTCTTGAACTCTCAACTAAAACCCTAGGCGTAAATTAGGATTATAAAACTGAACCTAATCAGTTTAGACTCCTAAAACCTTACTAAAAATGAATTAAATCTGATTGGATAAGGAAAAGACTAAAATACCCCTCATATTTTCGGGTAACTTTCCTTAACTGGACAACCTGACTTCGAAAGGACATATCTCACTCATCCAAACTTGAAACTTAGCAAACTTAGTGGCGTTGGAAAGATAATTCAAAGACCTTTCATTTGATATCTGATTGGCTACCTAACTCATCCTGTGCTAAAAGTTATGTTCGTTTGAAGTTGACCTAAAACTTAAAGAACTTACGAATAACTTGAATGAATTCTCTTTAGTTCTTTTTGGAACAGTGGTACATCTAGTTACCTTAACACTTAAGAAATTTTAAATTTCTCGGTAAAATCCTACTCACATCGACGAATGGTTCGAGTCTTAGTTCAAAATTTTTCTGGGGTGTTATATGAAAGGTCTTCTCACCTAAAATGAATATAAGTTAAGGATCTATTCTAATGACGAGGCAAGTGTAGATTAACCATGACCTCTAAGGAGAAGGACAAGAGGTGATTACCCATGTTCCTATAGTATAAGGCAAGAGGCGATTACCCATATCCTTAAAAGATAAGACGAATATGATTAATGACTATTCTGTGGGAATTGAGCTTAGTACCGAGTGGACAAGTGGCGATTACCTGTGTCGCATAAACTATGTGCCAACGTAGGTTGTATAAATAGACATTAGCTAGTGGATCCACGTAAGCTAGAAGTTCATGGTTCTTGACTTGGCAAGTGAGAACACCTATTTTTGGACTGGGGAGAACACCAGATTCCATGTTATAGCTCACATGGTCTCTATGTCGGTTAAGGATGATTTCCCACAAAAATGACTAATGATGAACTAAGGTTACTTAAAGAAGTATTTCCTAAGTGTTCAAAAGAGAAGCTTATGTGCATTTGACCATGATAGTACGATGTTATCCAACCTCTCTTATGGTTTAAACTTGGTCTTTGCATGAACATGAAAAGGTCATTTTTAGCATGATTTTACCATTCTATGCATTGCTATCATACTTGGTACATCTTTGTTCTGACACATACTCTTGCCTACATTATTTTCTCTTATGTAGGGTCCGCTGTTACAGGTTCTCACTCTCGTGGCTAGGAGTCACCTTCATTTTTTACTTAGTAGTGGTGAGTCCTCATGTTTCGAGGACCGACCCTTTATTGCTTTCAGTTTTACTTTCGGATACTGTACGTGATGCTAGGGTCTTCGTCCCAATCACTCTTAATGTATTAGATTGTTAATGAGACTTAGTAGACTTCTTCTTTGTTTTATAAACTCTTGATATGAAATGTTGGTTTTAAATCACTTGTATTTTTTTTATAATCTATGTTTTGTATGCTAAGTGTCTTGTGTGAGGCTTCTCGGGGTCTTATACGCCATGTTACTCCTAGGGTGTACCATTGAGTCGTGACAAACTTGGTATTCAGAGCACAAGGTTTAGAAAGGTTCTAGGATGTCTCATAAACCACGTCTAGTAGAGTCTTGTTCATAAGTGTGAAGCGCGCCACATTTATGAATAGGAAGCTATAAGATGATTAGAAAACTCCACTTCTTTCATTACTCTATGTCGTGCGATAGAGTGTAACTCTATAATTCCTTTCTCCTAATCCGTGTCTGATGCTTTTCAGGAAATTACACCTCAAAGAGCTTCTGTTAGGAGAAACGTGAACGAGAACGTGGGACAAGAAGCTCCTCCTCAAGCTCCTCCGGTTCCGGCCGATCCTTTGGCCGAGCAAGTGACCAATGCAAAGTTTAGAGCCACTTTTCAAGTGTTGGCTCAAGCCATGATGGCTCAAGACAATAGAGAGGCCGTGGTCCCCCTGAACCCAAATGTGGGTACAACATCATCTAGAGTGAGGGACTTCACTAGGATGAATCCTCCGGAGTTTCATGGTTCTAAGGTTGAGGAAGATCCTCAAGAGTTCATTGATGAGGTATACAAGGTTTTGATGATCATGAGAGTGACACCGCTGGAAAAGGCGGAATTAGCTGCTTACCAATTTAAGGGTGTTGCTCAAACTTGGTTCAACCAATGGAAGGAAGGGAGGGCAGTTGATGTGAGTCCTCTCGATTGGGAAAAGTTTAAGGTTGTTTTCCTTGATAGATTCTTTCCCCTTGAGATGAGGGAGTCAAAGGTGCTCGAATTCATCAACCTTCTTCAAGGAAATATGAGCGGGAAAGAATATTATGTGAAGTTCACACAATTGTCTAGGTATGCTCCCTCTATAGTTACCGATTCAAGGGCAAGAATGAGTAAGTTCATTTCGGGAGTGTCTGAGATGGTGGTTAAGGAATATCGTACTGCTATGCTTATCAATGATATGGACATTTCTCATTTTATGGTTCATGCTCAACAAATAGAAGAGGAGAAACTTAAGGAAAAGTCTAGGGAGGTGAAGAAGGCAAGGACCGGTGATGGTGACTTTTCACATTCAAGGTCAGATGGACATGGTCATCCTAGGTTCCGACAAAGGTCTTTCGGTCATGGTTCCTCCAATGCTCCTTCTAAGTTCAACAAAGATAGGGTGTCTAACCCTAAGCCTCAAGGAGGAAATGGTGGTGGATCTTCATTGCCTATCTGTGCTAAGTGTAGAAGGAAGCATGAGGGAAAATGTCTAGCCGGTTCTAATGCTTGTTTTGGTTGTGGTAAGATGGATCACAAGATAAGGGATTGTCCCTCCATTGCTAAGAATGAGGGAGTTAATCATCGAAGGGCTCAACCTAATCCTTCATCCGGTCCTAGTGGGAATCAAAAGCAAAACAGGTGTTATACCCCATTTTAACTCGAAGTTCAAACGGTACAACATATTGGTGATTCCTAAATAATTAACTTAATGAGTCACCGCCAAATTATTTTTTAAAAGGTTAATTAGAACACCTAAATACTTAACTAAGGTAATGCTGCATTAAAATCCAATTAATGGTCTACTTAAGTTACACTGGTTCTAGGTAAGGGTTCTAGTTATCCTAAAGGGAAAAGGTTAAGCAATCTTCAAGATTCGTTAAAAATGATTATCAGTCAAACTTAGGTTAAAGAGAGAAAAAGAAATAACCATTAAAATCTAAGAAAAAAATTAGTATTAATTAAAACTTGATATGATTAACCTTGAGAAAGAAAAGTTAAAGTATGAAATTTTTAAACATATTAACTTTACCTATAAAGACCTAAAAAAATGAGATAAAACACCCATTACAACTTTAAAGGATTTTAAGTTAGTTAAAAACTTGATTATGATTTTTTAGAGTCAAAAAGCTTGAGGAAATGCATGTAACTAGTTGAGTCTCGCTTTTGAAATGCATATTTCAAGGAAATCTTTTCATAAAATTAGCTTACAAAAAATTCCTAAAAGCTCAAGATGTCAAATTTCCAGCAATATATATATATATATATATATATATATATATATAAATTTCGCCTAAAATAACAACTTATTTTATCCATTTAAAAACAATGTTTATTTTTAATCAACGTAATCAAAGCTACCAAAAAGTTTGCCTTTTAAACCTTCATTATATTACCATTTCGTGCTAAAAAATCTGCATTTAAAGGTATTAAGAAAAGATATATTTTTTCACTCAAAATCTGTCTTTTAAAATATTCAATATGCTTCCCTTTAAAGCTAAGAGTTTACGTTTTTTTTAAACCTTAAAATCTGATCTTGAAAAGTGTTAGAACAAAATTGGGTTTTAAGACTTTGGTTTATCAAAAAGTACAATTTAGAGATTGATACAAATCTATTTAAGAGAAAAGTCCACCTTCTTATGCTCTCTTAACCCAACAAACAAGTCAAGTAACAAGTAAAACTTAATTAAAAGAAAGAGTCATTTTGAGTCAAGTTAATATACTAAACCCGATATCTAAACAAGTGAACGACTACGTGTTACTATCATTTTTAGTTGGTTTGCACAAATTCAAACATAAATCAAGACAAGCACAAATAAGGGTGCAAAATAAAGTGTAAAAACGTTAGTCAAAAGATAACAACATATATGTATGCATCTAGAGTAAAGCTTCGAAATAAGGAGGAAGTGCTAGATTTTTCTTTTGGGATGAGTAAAACGTTCTAGACACGAGCAAAGATGCATATATTGATCGCTTCTCTGATTTGGACACAGATGGAGTCATATCACAACCCCAAACGCGCTCCCGAGTGTACATGTAAATAAACAAAGAAATAGAAGATTAGTAAAACAATTTAATTTTAAATCATATTGAACAAATTAGATATAAGATCAAGTAGGAAATACGCGAGCGCCTAGATAAGATACTTAATTAGTGATTGACAACTTTCAAACCAACAATCATAATAAATGTATTTTTGAGTACAAGCTAAATATCCAACATATAATATTTAAAATCTAAATGAAACATTACTTCTATGAAATGTGAATAAAGGAATATGATGCATGAGCCTTGGTAGTTTATATAATAAATAATGCATTATATGACATTCTTTTTAAAATGATAAATCGTACTCATGCTTACAATAACAGAATATGTACAAGGCCTAAAAAAAATATATGCCTGCACAAACATATGGAGCAGAACTGCAAACAGATTCAAGTAGACGTGATCTACACTATTTCAAACTAAGAAAAAATAATGATGATCCTTTCAAAAAATACAAGCTTCCGCCCAAAAAATATTAAGCTGCAAATTTCTTATCATTATAAAGTCATCAGACAACTTAGAAGAATAACAACAACATCAACTAATTTCATATAAATACCTAATCCCGAAACCAAAAATTCTTAAAATGCATAACGTCTAAAATGTAGAAGAACAATGACTTTGGATTTCTACCTGACTCGAACCAACAAAATGCGTTTTAAACATCACTATTATTATAGAGAAAGTAAGCAGGGATCATTTTTTTTGATATATATGACTTTATCAAAATGAGCATAACATGTTAAAACAGGAACCAAGATAACAAACAGAAACAGGGAAGTGAATCTCACCTGCTGCAGGGCAGCGAACTGGAGTTTGTTTTTCTTTTTTCTTTTTAGACCACGGATCTACACTCGACCACGGGATATTTCGAACTCAACCACACACAAAAAATCCAAGGACAACAAGAGATGGAAAAGTTAGATATTTCTAAGAGAAAAGAAGTTATTTCGGGCAGTTTTGATTATGTATTGATAGCTGAAAATTGATTCTAAAAACCTGCCTCAAAACGAATGCAAGAGGCTGGTATTGGGCGGGACTGAAATTTTAAAAACTCAAGTCCATGAGTTCTAAGATGTGAACGTTGAAAGCTTTGTCCTTTTCACAAATCTGATCGAAAAAGAGAGCGAAATAAGATAAAACATTACCTAAAATCGCTTAAAGCAAAGGAACCTAGCAAAAGAGAAAACTTTGAATTCTAATAACGGAGCTTGAGGACATCCTTGGTCAAAACCTCAGGATTTCTCAACGATTCTCCATAAATAGTTACTCGAAATAACCTTACAGGTCTTTTGCTCGCAAAAGAAGAGTTTGAAGTCATCCTCCAAATGGAGAAGACGCCAAACTCACCTTGTACTGATACAGAGAAAAGAGATATGCGATTGAAAGGATTTTGAGGGCATTTAGGTCATTTTAGGTGGTAGTTCAAGAAATTAGGGTCTTAGGGTTTTAATATTGAATTGACCAACCAATAGGAGAGTGACACGTGGAAGGCATGTGTTGGTCATGGAAGACATGTGAGAAGAGTGTGTGAGGCGTGTGCTTGGCGTATGTTTGGAATGTTGGCACCTTATGTGGCACCAACGTGGCTGCTCGCGTGGCGCTTACGTGGGAGGGGGAGTGTAAGAATGGGCTGGGAAAATTCTTCTTCTTGGGCCAAAGTTGGGTGAATTTTAGTTGGGCTGAAAATTTGTTTTGATTTTTTTCTTTTCTTCTTTTAAATTTTTTTGGCTTTTAATTTAATAACCAATATTATATATATTATAAGATGAAAAATAAAAATTTATAAAATAAAATATCAATATTACGACTTTACACTAATATAACATATAGATACAAAAATATGAATTTATAATTAATTAAATAAGTACGAAACTTAAAATAAAGTGACGATAAATCCATTATTTAAGAAAAAGATATATAAAAACTAAAAGATATAATTTAAAAAGATCATTTTGATACGCTATTGATTTAGAAGCTCAAAGATAATAAATTAAAGAAAAGAAGGGTCAAAATTGGGTGTCAACAACAGGTTCTATGCACTTCAGACTCGCCAAGAGCAAGAGTGTTCTCTCGATGTAGTCACCGATATGTTGAAAATATTTCATCTTGATGTTTATGCTTTGCTTGATCCCGGTGCTACATTGTCTTTTGTGACGTCATATGTGGCTATGAGGTTTGATATTCATCCAGATATATTGATAGATCAATTTTTTGTCTCTACTCCTATCGGTGAATCTATTGTGGCTAAGAGGTTCTATAGAAGTTGTCCCGTTTCCTTATCCCATAGAGTCACTCGTGCTGATCTTGTAGAGCTTGACATGCTAGATTTTGATGTTATTCTTGGGATGGATTGGTTGCATTCTTGTTATGCTTCTATTGATTGTAGGACCAGAGTGGTCAAGTTTCAGTTTCTGAATGAGCCTATCCTAGAGATATGCCAAAAGGTCGGTTTGTTTCTTGTCTTAAAGCTAGAGAGATAATTTCTAAGGGTTGCATTTTCCATCTAGTTAGGGTGAGGGATATTGATTTTGAAACCCTACTCTTGAGTCGGTCTCCGATGTAAACGAGTTTTCAGAAGTGTTCCCAGATGATCTACCCGGTATTCCTTCCAAAAGGGAAATAGACTTCGGTATTAACCTTCCCCCAGATACGCAACCTATCTCTATTCCTCCTTACTGAATGGCTCCGACAGAACTTAAGGAATTGAAAGAGTAGTTGAAAAATTTGTTGGATAAGGGCTTCATCCGACCGAGTATCTCTCCATGGTGTGCTCGAATTTAGTTTGTTCAAAAGAAAGATGGTTCACTCTATATGTGTATTGAGTACCGGTAATTGAACAAGGTTACCATTAAGAATAAGTATCCTCTTCCAAGGATAAATGACTTGTTTGACCAGCTACAAGGAGCAAGCTACTTCTCTACGATTGACCTTTGATCAGGTTATCACCAGTTGAGGGTGAAGTAATATAATATTTCGAAAATGGATTTTCTAATGCGGTATGGTCATTATGAGTTTTTGGTGATATCTTTTGGTTTGACTAAGGCTTCGGCCGATTTTATGGACTTGATGAATAGGGTGTTTAGGCAATGCCTTGACATGTTTGTGATAATGTTCATTGATGATATATTGATCTATTCAAGGAGTGAAGATGAGAACACTAATCATTTGAGGATTGTGTTGCAAGTCCTCAAGGGCTAATAACTTTTTGTAAAGTTTAGTAAGTGTAAGTTTTGGTTGAAGTTTGTGGCTTTTTTTGGTCACATTGTGTCCGGAAAGGGTATTGAGGTAGATCCTAAGAAGACGGATGCGGTCAAGAGTTGGCCTAGGCCTCTATCTCCTTTATATTTTAGAAGCTTTTTGGGTTTAACCGGTTACTATAGAAGTTTTGTGGAAGGGTTTTCGTCGATTGCCTCTCCATTGACGGCATTGACCCAAAAGAAAGCCAAGTTCCTATGGTCGGAAGCTTGTGAAAAGAGTTTTCAAGATTTGAAGGATAGACTTACTTTCGCTCCAGTGTTGACTTTATCGGAAGGAACCGATGGGTTTGTTGTTTATTGTGATGCTTCAAGAATTGGATTGGCATGTGTCCTCATGCAAAATGGGAAAGTAATTCCCTATGCCTCAAGGCAACTTAAGGTGCATGAAAAGAATTATCCTAATCATTATCTAGAACTAGCAGCGATTGTGTTTTCTTTGAAAATTTGGAGGCATTACTTATATGGAGTTCACGTCGATGTCTTTACGGACCACAAGAGTCTGCAATATGTGTTCAGTCAGAAGGATCTAAATCTTCGCCAAAGAAGGTGCCTTGAGTTATTGAAGGACTATGACATGAGTGTTCTCTATCACCCCGGCAAGGCAAATGCAGTGGCGGATGCTCTTAGTAGATTGTCAATGGGTAGTGTTGCCCATGTAGAGGATAGTAAGAATGTGTTGGTTAAGGACGTTCATAGATTGGCCCGAATGGGTTTTCGATTGGTAGACTCCACCAAAGGTGGTGTTATGGTTCAAAATGGTTCAGAATTGTCCCTTGTGGCAGATGTGAAGGCCAAGCAGGGTCTTGATCCCACTATGGTTGAATTGAAGGAAGCGGTGCTTAAGAAGTCCATAGAGGCTTTCTCCCAAGGGGGAGATGGTGTACTTCGTTATCAAGGTCGGTTGTGTGTTCCTAATATAGACGACTTACTGGAGTAGATTTTATCAGAAGCCCATAGTTATCGATATTCAATTCACCCGGGAGCCACCAAGATGTACCCTGATTTGCGGGAGGTCTATTGGTGGAATGGGATGAAGAAGGATATTGCGGAATTTGTGGCTAAGTGTCCTAATTGTCAACAAGTGAAAGTTGAGCATCAGAAACCGGGAGGTTTGTCCCAAGATATTAGTATTCCTACTTGGAAGTGAGAAAATTTGAATATGGACTTCATTGTAGGTTTACCTCGCACCCAGTGACAATATGATCTGATTTGGGTTATAGTAGATCGAAGTAAGAAATTGGCCGATTTCATTCCCATCAAAGTTTCTTATTCGGTGGAGGACTATGCTAAGCTGTATTTGAGAGAAATGGTTAGGTTGCATGGAGTGCCCTTGTCCATTATCTCCGATCTTGGTACCCAATTCACTTCTCAGTTTTGGAAATCTTTTCAAAGGGGCCTTGGTACTTTTGTTAAGCTTAGTATAACTTTTCATCCGCAAACCTATGGGCAAGCAAAGCGTACTATCCAAACTCTAGAAGACATGATGAGAGCGTGTGTTGTTGACTTCAAGGGTAATTGGGATGATCACTTGCCCTTGATTGAGTTCACATATAATAATAGCTATCACTCAAGTATTGGTATAGATCCATTTGAGGCTCTATATGGTAGGATGCGTAGATCTCCCATAGGCTGGTTTGAGGTGGGTGAAGTTGCTTTGATAGGTCCTGAGTTAGTTCATGAGGCCATGGAGAAAGTTTGACTTATTAGAGAGAGGTTGAGTACGGCTCAAAGTCGACAAAAGTCCTATACCGATGTTAGAAGAATGGATCTTGAGTTTGAGGTGAACGATTGGGTCTACTTGAAAATCTCACTGATGAAAGGAGTAATGAGATTTGGGAAGAAAGGGAAACTTAGTCCCCATTATGTGGATCCATATCAATTTTTGAGGCGTGCTGGTAAGGTTCCTTATGAATTTGAGTTGCCTAATGACTTGACATCGGTGCATCCAGTTTTTCATGTCTCCTTGTTGAAGAAATGTGTTGGTGATCCGACATCTATAGTGCCATTGGAGAGTCTTGGCATAAAGGATAGCCTTTCTTATGAAGAGGTTCCGGTTGAGATCTTAGACCGGCAAGTGCGAAAGTTAAGAAATAAGGAAATCTCTTCGGTGAAAGTTCTTTGGAGGAATCAGTTAGTTGAGGGTGCTACTTGGGAGGCCGAGGCCGATACGATATCCTGATATCCTCATCTCTTACCCTCCATTCCTACTCTAGCTCGAGGTATTTAGTTCCTCATGGTTTACTCTATGGTGTCATGTGTCTTAGATATTCCCATGATTTCCTCATTAATACATGTTCATGAAAAAGCTTAATTTTTTGAGAAAAATGAGTTAGTTGATTGATGTCTTCGTGTTTTTGTACATTTGGGTATGAGTTGCATATGGACTATGTGAAATGATGTTTCGAGCATGCTTTAGCTTGGAGTTGATGTTTCCTCCTCGGATATGTGCATTTATGTGATTTCATGCTTGTTGGGCTGTTAGGTTGAGTTCCTATCTTTGTTATGGTGTTTTGAATCTTATTCAAGGAAGAATGTTCCCAAGGGGGAGATATTGTAACACCTCAAATTTGAGAAATCCTAGAAAGGGAGTCAAGTGGGGAAACCCACAAGCCAAAACTGGACCATGGGACCCTCCACGGAGCCCTTGACGGGCCGTGAAGGGGACCACAACCCGTTAAGGGGGTCGTGGTAAGTCTCCCCATACCTGCCTCGCAGGAGTCCCTCTCACGGAGGCCTTGACGGCCCGTGGAGAGGTTGACGGCTCGTGGTGATCGCCGTCAAAGTAACCCACCAGCAAGGGGTCTTTCTCCAGCCACTATTCATGGACTACAACCGTCATAACGGCTCGTGGAGTCCTTGACGGGCCGTGTAGGCCCACGTGAAGGGGGTCGCATCAGTTTTAAGTCAGGGTCTTTTGGGTCTTTTCCAGATCTTTTTAATTTAATACTACATCGATTCACCTTTAACCCAAAGCCCTATATAAGTATTTTTACCCCCAAAATAACCTAATAAATTCATTCTCTCTCAATTTACCAAAAAGAAGACAAGTTCATCTTCTCCACAATATTTCTCTCTCTAGAAGAAGAAGAAGAAGGCAACCTAGGGTTTCCAGGAACAGGCTTGAAATTCTCCAATTTATTAAGGGCTTTGATAATCAAGGTATGACAGTCTTCATCCATGGATCCCTTTCCTCCATGGATTTCCCCAAATCCCCAAATTTTGAAGTAGAAATTCCCAATTCAAGTTAAGGTTTTCCTCTATGTTATGAGTTCCTTTAATTATGAATTTATTTGATTGATTTATGATCTATCAAGCACAAATTGAGATAATTCAACGATATTAAGATGAAATCTCATGAACCCAGGCTTAACCCATATTTTCTAGATATTTTGATTGAAAGTGGGTTTTTGAATTATGAAAGGGGAATTATGGAATTATGCATGTTTTTATGAAATTGAGGATATATGATGAAAGTTGCTTTTAGAGTAAAGCATATATGTTGTTGTTGTTGTTGATTGTTGTGAAATGATTTCTCACATAATTACCCAATGCATTAATTTGAAAGGTTTTTTCACATTAAAGGATTCTAAAGTTGAAAGGTCTTCTCACCTAAAATGAATCTAAGTTAAGGAGCTATTCCAATGATGAGGCAAGCGGCGATTACCTATGATCTCTAAGGAGAAGGACAAGAGGCGATTACCCATGTTCCTATATTATAAGGAAAGAGGCGATTACCCATGTCCTTAAAAGATAAGACGAATATGATTAATGACTATTCCATGGGAATTGAGCTTAGTACCGAGTGGACAAGTGGCGATTACCCGTGTCCCATAAACCATGTGCCAACACAGGTTGTCTAGATAGACATTAGCTAGTGGATCCACGTAAGCTAGAAGTTCATGGTTCTTTCCTTGGCAAGTGAGAACACCTCTTCTAAGTGTGGGGAGAACACCGGATTCCATGTTATAGCCCACATGGTCTCTGTGTCATTTAAGGCTAGTTTCCCACAAATATGACTAATGATGAACTAAGGTTACTTAAAGAAGTATTTCCTAAGTGTTAAAAGGAGAAGCTTATGTGCATTTGACCATGATAGTATGATGTTCTCCAACCTTTCTTATGGTTTAAACTTGGTATTTACATGAACATGAAAAGGTCCTATGTAGCATGATTTTACCATTCTATGCATTGTTATCATACTTGGTACATGTTTGTACTAACACATACTCTTGCCTACATTGTTTTCTCCAATGTAGGGTCCGACGTTACAGGTTCTCACTCTCGTGGCTAGGAGTCACCTTCAGCTTTTACTTAGTAGTGGTGAGTCCTCATGTTTTGAGGACCGACCCTTTAATTCCTTTCAGTTTTACTTTTGAATATTGTACGTGATGCCAGTGTTACATCCTGGTCACTCTTGATGTATCAGATGGTTAATGAGACTTAGTAGACTTGCGCTTTGTTTTATAAACTCTTGATATGAAATATTGGTTTTAAATCGCTTGTATTTTCTATAATCTATGTTATGTATGTTAAGTTGCTTGTGTGGGGCCTCTCGAGGTCCTATACGCCATGTTACTCCGAGGGTGTACCCTTGGGTCATGACAATTTAACACCACAGAACAACGCGGATAACAAATTCAACATAATTAAACCCCCAAAATCCGGTTTTCATGTGTATAAGCATATAATGAATTACAACTGATTGAAAGAAAAATATAAGTCTCAATGTCATTGTTTCTAGAATAAAAGAAGAATATAGTAAAGGAACAAGAGGGCCCAGTGAGATGACAAACAACTACCTCTCAAGTCTCCGCAATAAGGCCTCGAACGAAGTATAGAAGGGGGATAATCACAAAGGTTCGGGCTCATAACCTACACAAGTGTAGAAGCAAGGAGTGAGTACCAACAACACGGTACTCAACAAGCAAACTCCTAAATACGAAGTAAAGTAATATATAATATAGGTACTCCTGACACACCAACTAAACCTCCACAAATAAAACCTGCACAAAATCATCCTAACCTAATAGTTCACAATTCACATAGCACATAACTCAACAACACACTTCAACAGTTATAGATCATCAACAACAAGTTCATCAATCACAAGTCACACAAAAGGCACTCACAAGTTCACAAATGGTAATGATGTGCAATGCAATGAAATAAAATATCAAGTAATAAGATGATGTTTGTCTGTCCTAATGATACACACCCATTGTCTCTCAGCCCGGGACCTATGGGGGACTTATCAATCAATGCATCAGTTGCGATGTATGACACGAACCCTCAAAGCAATTTATCCGTCGTGACGCATAACACATCCCATGAAATAGTTCATCATTCTTACACAATTCATGTCACACTTGTCACAATCGTGTCTCAAAACCAATGCAAACAGGCATACTCACACAAACAACGAGGAGATGACCATTTCCATATCAATGCACAATTCACAACAATACAATCGGGATAAAACATCAACAATAAATCAATAAACCTTTTAAGTCATTCTCAACACATGACACATCGATATATAATCAAATTGCCTTTGATTACCTTTTTTTCATCATTAGAATCATTCAATATGAACAAGTCAATACATCATCAAGTCCCATTCCTCCCCAACATATACAACAAGAAGGGTCGAGAAGTCAACTTTCCTCAATCAATCAAATAATCACTCCGAGACTTGAGCCTTTCCCTTTCGTTGGGCTTCCCAATCAATGCAATCTATTTAAATAAGTAATCAGAATAAGATTTCAAAACTAATAACACCCATATCAAGAATTTTGAAAAAGGGGTCAAATCTAACCATAAACCCGATTATGAAAATGAGGGGTGAATTTGAAAATTAGTATAAAAATGTGTTACCTAAGGAATTTGGAAGTCGCCAGTGAAAACCATTTCGGAAATGGAGTTGAATCTAACCCAAAATCACCATTTTTGTAAAACTTGAATTTTCTTGAAAACCTTTCCGACTTTGAAGTTGAAAACCCTTAATTTGATGTTAAAAACCACAATTGATAATTATGAAAAGAATATTTAAGGTCACAATCACTTACCCGAATATCTATCTCAAAATCTTCCTTTGAAATCACCTACCAAGGGTTTCTAGAACTCAAAATGAGTGAAATGAGGAAGAACCCTGATTATTAGACATATAACACCTGCCAATTATTTAAGTCTCCATGATCGTGAAATGATGAGTCCTGCAAATGTGGAGTTCAAACTTTAGTATTCTACGCGAATGTGGTGGGCCTTTTGCGAATGCGAAGGCCAGAGTCCAGACGCCTCTCCTTCCACAATCGCGGTCAAGGCCCCATGAACGCGGAGGTCAGATCTTATGACCCTTTGTGAACGCGGGTCCCATCTCCATGAATGCGATGGGTTGGCACCAGACACAAGTTAACCAATCACAAAACATTAAAATTTCATCTAAAAGACCATCGGGATCTATTCAGAATCTCATACACACAAACGAAATATTCTACCCACTAAACTCGATGTTCTGGACTCAATGGAACCATTTAAATATGAATATGAGGTCTCCTTGATACGAAACTCGTGAAAGTTAGCTTAAGTCCCAAAAAGACGAAATTGACCTCGGGACCTCTGAAAAATCAACTAAGACCTTCCTTAGGCCTAAAATCATTCCCTTAGTTCAATGGAGCTGCAAAAATCTGATCTGAGCATCCGAACTTTGAAGGTTTACCAAAGTCAGCTCTAGGCTTAAATTCACTTAAACCTCCAACTCAAGGCCTCAAAAGAACCCCAAACTTGAAACCGACGATTCTCCAAAACCAAATTCCACATTTTAGAACTGTTGGAACTGACGATATTCCATTCCGAGACTCAAGACTTTGATTTCTACCAAATACCACTTTTAACCACATTAGACCATCCAACTCTCAAAACTTCCAAAAATCATAACTTATAAATAAAATTTTAACACCAACGTAAAAAACTAATCAGAAATGACTTGGAACAACTATCAGGAGGGGTAAAATGGTAATTTTTATAAAAATTAAAAAATGACCTTCCAGTCCATTACATTATCCACCACTAAAAATCATGTTCATCCTCGAACATAAATTAAAAAAAGTACCTGATGTTTCAAAAAAATTGAGGATATCTAGCATGCATGTTGGACTCCATCTCTCAAGTCGCCTCTCTAACTGAACAGTGCTTCCACTACACCTTCAGTGATGCAATCTCCTTGGTTCTAAGCTTCTGAATCTTCCTATCTAAAATAGCTATAGGCTCCTCCTCAAATAAAAAGTTTGGACCCAACACCACCGAATCGAGTGAAAGCACGTGGGACTCATCTGACACATACTTCTGAAGCATGAATGCATAGAAAATAGGATTCACAGCTAACGCGCTAGATGGAAAAGCCAACTTATAGGCCACCTCTCGAATCTCACCTAAAATCTTAAAAGGACCAATGAATCTACGGCTAAGCTTTCCATTCTTCCAAAATCTCATAACAACCATCATCGGTAATACTCTGAGCCAAACATGATCACCCTCCATGAACTCCAAATCTCAAACCCTCCTATCAACATAACTCTTAAGTCGACTCTAAGCCGTCAACATCCTACCCTGAATCATATGAACCTGCTCTACGACATCTCTTAGAAAATTTGTATCTAATGAATCCATCTCAGATGAACCAAATCATCCACTCAAAGATCTAAACTGCCTCAAATGGGGCCATTTGAATACTAGAGTGATAGCGATTATTGTAGGCAAACTCCGCCTAAGGGAAAATGTTAATCCCAACGAGCACCAAAGTCAATCACACACACTCTAAGCATGTCCTCCAACACCTGATCTGTCTTCTCAAACTAACCATGCATCTCAGGTTGAAAAGTTATACTCATATCTAACCGAGTACCGAAACCATGTTGTAAGGCTCTCCAGAAGTGAGAAGTGAATAGTGAACCTCGATCGGAGACAATATAAATAAGTACCCTATGAAGTTGGACTATCTGACTGAAGTAGAGTTGAGCTAACCTCTCTACTGTATACTTCACCTGAACTGGAATGAAATGAGCAGACTTGGGAAACCTATCATCAACCACCCAAATAGAATTATAACCATCCATAGTGGTAGGCAAACCCATAACAAAGTCCATGGTAATACGCTCCCACTTCCAAGTAGGAATTAGCATTCTCTAAGACACACCTCCTGACCGCTGATGCTCACACTTGAACTATTGGAAAGTCAAACACCAAGAGATATAATCAAAAATGTAATTTTTCATACCACACCACCAACAATGCTGACTCAGATTGTGGTACATCTTGGCCACCCCCGGATGAATAAAATATCTAGAGCAATGAACCTTCTCCAAGATTAGTCTGACAAACTCACCAACATTAGGCACACAAATCCTACATACGATACCTAATACTCCGTGGGAATCAAGTACGACCTCATTGGAATCACCCCTCAACACCTTGTCTCGAATAAGAAGTCACTTCTCATCATCAAACTGTCGCTCACGGATCTGCTCAACCAATGAAGATCATGCCTCAACGAAAGCAATCATACCCCCACTCTCCTCTGAGATCTATAACCGGACAAGACTCTTGGATAATCTCTAAACATCTCTAGCCAATAATCTCGCCTCAATACTGAGTGGGACAAGACTCACATGCTAGGGGTCTTCCTACACAAAGCATCGGCCACTACATTGGCCTTCCTTGGATGATATAAGATAGCCATGTCATAGTTCTTCAACAACTTGAGCCATCTACGCTGCCTGAAGTTCAGAACTCTCTAACTGAATATGTACTGAAGACTACGATGATTGGTGAAGACCGCATAATGAACCTCGTACAAATAGTGATGCCATAACTTAAGCACAAAGTCAATAACCGCTAACTTCAAATCATGTGTAGGGTAGTTCTTCTCATAGGTCTTAAAGCACCTAGAAACATAGGCAATTACCTAACCTTTGTGCATCAAAACACCACCCAAACCGACTCCAGAAGTATCACAATAAATAGTAAATTCTACAGCCTCCTGGGTAGAGTCAACACAGGAACCGAAGTCAACAAAGTCTTGAGCTTTTGAAAGCTCTCCTCACAATCATCGGACCGCTGAAAACCCACACACTATCGAGTAAACCTAGTCACTGGGTTTGTGATAGTAGAGAAACCCTGCATAAACCATCTATAATAGCCCACCAACCCCACAAAACTCCAAATCTCAGTAGGAGAAGTAGGTCGCGTCCAACCTCTAACTGCCTCAATCTTGGCTGGATCCACTCTAATACCCTCTTTGGACATCATGTGTCCTAAAATTTTCACATAATTAAGCCCGAATGCATTTTGAGAACTTTGCATCTACTTCTCTTCCCTCAACTTCTGAAGCACTATCTTCAAAGGTCGAACATGCTCCTCCCCAGTCCTAGATACACCAATATATCGTCAATGAAGACAATCACAAAAAAAATCCAAGTAAGGTCAGAACACCTTGTTCATCAACTCTATGAACATCGCAAGGGCGTTAGTCAACCCAAAAGACATCACTAGGAACTCATAATGGCCATACTGAGTCCGAAAAATTGTCTTAGGGACATCTGATGCCCTAATATTTAACTGATGATAATCAGACCTCAAATCTATCTTAGAGAACAACAATGATTTTTGAAGATAATCAAATAAGTCATCAATACGCGGGAGATGGTACTTGTTCTTCATCGTTACCTTGTTCAACTGCCTGTAGTCAATACACATCCTCATAGTTTCACGACCCAAAGTACACCCTGGACGTGACATGATGAATAAGACCCCGAGAGATCCTAAATAAGCCACTTGACATAATCATGACGTAATGAAATACAATTCAAGAGATATAATCAACATAAGTTTCAAATCGTAAGATGACAACGATACCAATAGAGTACATACGAGAATACACAGAAAACTACTAAGTCTGACATAGCCTTTCTAATCCTCATATGAGTGGTTGGGACGTAATTTATACACCACATACAAGTCTGAAACTAAAATGACCATAAAATAGTAAAAGTTTCTATGGCTTTGTCCTCAAACCATGAGGACTTACTAATCCAAGAGATCAAGCTGAGCAATCCCGATCTAACTACATTCGTGGAGAGGACCGTCGAACTTATATTATGAAACAATATAGACATAAATATGCATTAGTACTATGAATATACTAAGTATGGGGAAATATGCATCAACATAAGCATGATATCATAATGAGTTAGAAACGTGAATATGCAAGACCAAGTAAAGACATAGTGAAGTTTGAAAGCCAAGTCTTAAAGTGTATACAAGGCCAATGCATATTAAAAATCATAAAGAAAGCTTTCATAAAACCTTTGAAGAAAACATAGTTTATTTGTGGGATATTTACTGTTAACCGACAATAAGACCTTGTGAGCTATAACATGGAAATTGACATGATTCTCACACCAAAAAAAAGGAATTTACTTGCCAAGGTAGAACTCTATATCATTCATTATTGCTATGGGGGCACGTAGTTTGGGAAAAAGATTGCTTTTAGAGACCCATTTTCTTTTGACTCATATGATGTGTTTGGTAAGACATATATTTGATATATGGTAGATGTGATGTGAGAGAACATACTTGTAGTACTCTGTTTACGAGGAGCTAGAGCTTCTGGCACGTAGGACGTGTGGCGAGAGAAAAGAGGCATGGTCGAATATCCTATGGACCAAAGGATTATATTTCCAAAGTATACTATCTAGTCTAAACCTATGTATTGCTATATAAACTGAGACGCTAGTTCACCACTACAAAAGGTGAGTGCAACAATCTTCTCTGTTGCCCATTGTCTTCTCTCTGTCTATCTAGCCTGCTATGTCCTGTAACTCTCTTCCACTCCACATCTTCATATTGTATTGAGTGACACTTATGTTTCATCCATTCTGACCTTATTAGGTCAATTTTTTTTTCTTTTGTTTCCCCCTTTTTGTGAATATTCCGATCTCAAGAGGTCTACTTTTAAAATTACTAAATAATAAAGTGCATCATTTAGGGTTTGAACCCCTATTTTTTGTGGTAGAATTGAATGCTTATTAGTAGAATATTCAGCATTTTTTTATTTATACTCCTTAAATTTATATTTTCGTGAAAAAAAATTGAACCCCCAAGGTTGATTTTAAAAAAAAATATCTTTTGAGGTCGATTTTGTATTATTTTTATTCTTTTAAAAAAAACCCGACATATGTTGACACATGACTTGTTGACCCTCCTTAATTTGTACACCTTTTTAGTGTTAGGTATTTTTCTTTCAGACTAAAGGTAATTTTTCAATCTTGATTTTATTTTTAGTAGACTTTACTTCAGAAAATTAGAAAACCATAAAAATAGTCGTTTTTTATAGATAATAATTTTTTTTTGATTATATTTGGTAGGAAAAGAAAAATGACAATATATGATCGTTGAATTTTTCTATTTTTGAAATTTAGGTAATATTTTATTTTAATTTATATTTTTAAAACAAGAAATTCAAAAAGATCAAACCCAATATCACGTTGTTATGTGGTAAATTTCATCTTATTCTCCATCAAAGGCAGATTCTATTGGAGAAGGGAATATTCCAGTCTTCCTCCCCAAAATTTTTAATTTTATTCAAAATTCATAAAAACACTTTAGACCTAAGAAATAAACTATAATATATATATATATAGAAGAGACTCCAATAAGTCGAGCTAAGCAAAAAGATAAGGGTCACAGCTCACTAAGGAGAAGAAACTCCGTTGCAGCAGCTAGGTTTGCATTTGGAGGCCGGTTTGCATTTACTTAATTTTTTATGCTTAAAAAATCAACCTATTGGTTTTTCCGACCTCTTTTGAGGTCGATTTTAAGCATTTTTTTAGAAGTAAATTCAATTACTAGTTTTAACAAGTAATAGTATTTGTAACTTGCTCCAATACTAAACTGGCTGGAAAGTGCAAGTTATCTTCCTTTATGTGGTCTTAAAAACTTCAACTAGAGCAATACGACTTATACCCTTCCCATTCGACATCTCAATATGACCATGTTATGCAGGATGTTTTAACAAGACAGAACTTGTGACACCTATATCTTGCTTTAGGTATATACATGAATTGTACAATTTATTTACTTAGAGAGATCCCCTAATGCAAATTTGGCATACAACATGTTGGTTATGAACTTTTCTTTGAGAGAGAAGGGAAGTCTGAGAGGAGACTAAACTCTAAACAATTTTAGTTACAGAAATCAATTGTGAGGACATGGAAATAATATTTTTGTATTGCTAATTTTGACATATGTTGGGTAGAGACTAAACTCCAGTGATTGGTAAATATACAAGGCAACAAAAGTATTGGAATTATTTTCCATCTTGAAACCTCTCATGTAGAGTATGGTTTTAATAGATTAGGAGCTTTTTGAGGTGAAAGAGGACCAAAGACGACACTCAGTTTGCATCGGCCGGCTGAGCTCAAAAGATAACATAAATATAAACAACAAGTAGTAAAAAAAAATCATAGCACCAGTAACTAAACAAGAGATACTAATGCAGATAGGAAATAAAGAATAGAAATGGGATACAAAGGGTAAGAAGTTGAGTCAAGAACGTACCTAGAACAAAAGCCAACAACCTATTCACAAGCAACTAAGATGCCAAGTAAACTACACATGGTCAGGGGGTATCCACAACCACAATTCTAAATTCAAAGCTTATCAGCTAACAAGAAAATAATAAGAGAGAAAAAAATATAGTCAAACAATAACTAACCGGACCCCATAAACCCGGAAGGTACAAACAACAAACATAACCCAATCAACCCTCATAAATCTAAGGGTACAATAAACAAACAAGTATACTGGTGATAGGCGATGTATATGAATGCAGGGAGAGTAGAAGGACCATCTGAAACCTTTAACCACAAGCAATCCCATAAAAGGGACTACCCAGCCAGACAGTTAACTCCTAGGGGCGTAAGCCCCCTAGGTAGCAAGAGTAAACTCAGGGGGCGTAAATATAACAAGAAGCCCAAGGAAAACCCACAAAAATGTCCATGGTGATACGCTCCCACTTCCACTCTGGAATAGGCAATCTCTGAAACTAACCACCAAGCCTCAAATGTTTGGCCTTCACCTAGTGGAAGTACAGGCCACATGACACATAGTATACAATATATCTCCTCATATCACTCCACAGTAGACCTACCTCAAATCATGATACATCTTCGCAGTGCTTGGATAGATAGAATATCTGGAATGATGGACCTTCTAAAGAATCAACTGAATCAAATCTCCAACTCTTAGAGCAGATACATACAACAAATCTTAACACCCTATGTGAATATAAGGTAGATTTCCCGACATCACCTCCCAAAACCCGATCTCAAAGGGAAACCAAGGACTCATACTCTAATTGGTGACCACAAATTTGCTCCAACAAATAAGATTGAACTCCCACATAGACCAACACTCGCCTAGAATATGAGCTATCAAACCAACTCATCTTATTGGCTAAAGAGTGGATGTATAAAGCCAAAGGTCACCCTATAGTAGAAGAAAGTCTAGACTACCATACTCATCACCTTTCGAATCAAGGCGTCCGCTGCTACATTTGCCTTGCCCTAATGGTGTAAGATAGAGATGTTGTACTCCTTCAGGAGCTTAATATAATGGTACTACCTCGAATTAAGGTCCCTCTAGCTCATAATATACTGAAGACTCATGTGGTCTGTGTATATCTTCTATTGAACTCCATAGAAGTAGTAACTCCAGATCAAGCACAAATACTACCGCTGCCAACTCAAAATCATGAGTGGGATAGTTGCACTCATGCAACTTATGCTACCTTAACACATAATTTATAACTAGCCCCCTACATCAATACATAACCCAAACAACACTAGATGCATCATAATACACTGTGAAGCCTTCTCCTTCAATTGGAAGAATTAATATATGAGCGATGGTAAGAAACTCCTTGAGCTTTCGAAAGCTCAACTCACACTCCTCATATCACTCAAACTGATAATCAAGGAGAGTCAGCCAAGTCAAAGGTGATACAATAGTAGAGAATCCCTCCATAAGCCATCTGTAGTAGCCCATGAAACTGCCGAAGCTCCAAATCTCAGTAACAGAGGTGGGCCTAGACCAATCACGAATAGCCTCAATCCTCACCAGATCCATCATAATGACATCATTAGACACCAAGTGCCCTAAGAATGCTATAGACTCAAGACCCATTAGATTAGGCTGACTATGAGTTGTTTGAGGCTCTACTGCAGGCTTGGAAGTCCTTCCCTATCATTAGTTGGTCTTGTAGCCCTAGAACGAAGCTGAGGTAGTCCCTTACCCCTAGTTGGGGGTCTATCTATGGATGGAAGAGCACCACAAGTTGTGTGGTGTCCGGTTCACTTCAGGTAGCCCTTGAAAATCTAGAGGACCGAATGTTGTCCACGCCTGGTCAGACTCATAACCGCATCAAGTCTCCAAGGTGAACAACCTCTGGTCGATGGAAAAATGTAGGCAAGGTAAGTTGGCAAAATGGACTCATAACTTTCGAAAAAGGATTGACTCTAATGGCTGGGAACGGGGTCCCATTCCTGAACCGATCAACTATCGATGGACTTGTCGAGCTGCTCTTATGGTGAGAGTGAGTCACCGCATGCCTGTCGGGGGATGGACGGGGAACAGTTCCTAAACCTCAGGACTTTTTTTTTCTATATGTTAGTATTATACATAATCCAAGTATACACTTATTGGAGAGAGGTTAGTATTACTGCTTCAAACCAAACAAAGCTCCATGAGAGGAAAATATCACAACTCAAGCAAAAAAAATATACTCTAAATTAAAAAAGAAACAAAAAATATTGTCAGTTGGGTCTTAGCCCAAGTAATTGATTACATAGAAGGATTAGAGTACTTTGTTAACAAAGTTTCAAATATCGGACCAACTAATTTCATTTCAAATTTTCATGCATAACAAGGATCCCCAGCTACTGTAAAATCACACCCATTTCAAAATAAAATTTTAGATAAAATCCTTGAAAATGTTGATTGGTGGTTTGGGTCCAAAGCAAAGAGGATTCTTGGAAGGAGCCACTGCATCACGTGGTTGGGCTTCTTTGGTGGTTAAGAGGAAAACATCAATAGATGATTCTTCCTTGTTTTTTTTCCGCGGAAATGAACATAATTAATATGACCAACACAAATACAAGAAATAAGATGACATATGTCAACTAGTTAAATACTAGGGACACTACCTGTATAAAAAAGAAGATAAATACATGACATTTAAATCAATGCATATTAAACAATTAAGAGTAAAGTCTATAGGAACCATTAAATAAAAGGAACCTAACAGAAGATAAGATGAAGAAGTTGGAAACAAAAAAGATGAAGAAAATGAATGCAAGAATCACTTAGCTAGATTCTTACCATTTTTTGTAGAACTTTTTAGAATGTTGTTAGGAAAAAGAAAAGAAATATTATTATTAGGAGATTGATATGTCAAATTGGTTATACCAAAAAAATTGTGTAGATTCCTATTAAAGCTGAAATTTTATTCTAAAACTAAAAATTTGGAGCAACAAAAATATTCACTCCCCAATGCTTCCCAATTTATTTTGTTAATACCCCACCCACACACACATACACACAATAAGACAGCGAGGAAATAAATCATTTCCTTGACGTAGAGTTCAGATACACTAGATGGATGAATAAGCAACACTCAATCATGAAACAAAAAACTCAGCTACAATGGTTTAAGGATGGTGAAAAAGAGTTTTCAGGTTTCTCAAACGTGGGATTAAATCATTAAGACAATGGGGAAATAAACCATTTCCTTGGCGTAGAGTTCAGGTACAAGCTAATGGAAACAAATGAAATATAGTAAGTATGACAATATAACTTGAAATAAATAATAAAAAGATACAAAATTTCATGGTTAAGGCCTCTGTGAACATGCCGGCTACCCGCACCTGTATCTATGTAAAATAGGGTAACATAACTAATCTATACTCCATGTTCAACAACTAAGATACAGTTTTTATCACACATGAGTAAAATGTATAAGTTACTCGGACTCTCCAAAAGTGTTGATCCACCAAATACATTATTTTTGGAGGATCCGACACGCACCTAGAGAATTTTCTGAAAAGTCTGAGTAACATAGAGCAAACAAAGGAAAGCAAACTAAGGAAACAGAAGTGGTTACTGTTTTCTCTTCATTAGTTTCATTATTCCAGAAATACCAACATGTGTCAACACATATCGAATGAAAAGTTCTTTGTTTGTTGGCAATAGGAGATTTTGATTACCAAGTGGAAGAATTACAACACACGAAGAAAATAGCAGCATAGTTGGACATAGTCCTAGAAGCTGCTGTGGCAGTACATAGTATATTATGTCCCTTTTACCTATGCCTGCTGAGGTGTTGAGAAAACCGGACAAATTGAGAATAACCTTTCTTTGGGAAGGTAACAATGAGGAGCGTAAATTTCATCTAGTAAAGTTGGAAAAAATTGTATTGCCCAAGGAATAAGAAGGACTAGGCATAAGAGACAAGCAAACATAACAAGAGTTTGCTACTGAAATGGTGGTGGATATTCAACCAAGGACCACCATACTTATGGAAGGAGGTGGTTAATGCTAAATATGCAAGACAAGATAATTGGTGGCTACTCAATCTTCCTCCGAAAGAGTCTCACTCTAGGCCCTTCCTCATTGTTACAGATCTAGATTCAACAGTTGCAAGAAACATAGATGGCAACTGATACGTCCAAACTTACACCTCAATTAAGAAGTATAAATGATCGAAGTCAATTATAGAACTCAACTAGAGTTGAGGTCAATCCCACAGGAAATTTACTACAGAAATAACCTTACTGACGCTCTTATTCAATTGCGGTTAATATTTCCAAAAAAAAGTAATTTACGGAATGTAAATATTGGGTTGATTGTGTTATGTAACCAATGCTTAATTTAGCATCATAGTTATCAAGAGCAAACAGTAGTTTCAAGATTTTAGTTATTGATTTAATGAGACTAGCATTGTGTTCCCCATGACCTTTAGTTCACTCTCAAATTCGATACAAGTTACTATCCGTTGTTAATATTACCTGTTCCTAGCAAGTTAGATACATCTAAACTCTTCTCAGCCCTATTAGATGACTTTCACTCTTTTCCTCTCGGTCTTAGAGACTAGAGTGTTATGATGTTTACCCTTGCATACTTGTTTAGGAGATTCTCTTCTCTCGAAATCAAATCTTCATAACAAGTTAGTGGAATTAGATTCTAGGTTTTTCCTAATAATCATTTTTCTCTCGAACAAGTGGTAAATACATGCAGGTTCTAATGCGCGCACTCACTAGAAAGCAATCATTATGAAAGTAGAATCAACACGTGCAATTAACAAGTAAACATTACTCACATTTTGAATCCGTAATTATGTTTTAGTCATGATTCCACAACGCTAGTTATGGTATTTAGCCGCTCATTATTTCAAGAAAACAAGCAGAATATATTATTGAAAGCATGATATAAGAAACTTAAAATAATAACAAACCAAAAGATTCTTGATTATCAACACTAAATTACGATCACAAAGTTTTTATCCAAAGTAATCGACAAATCAAAGTGTTCAAAATTGGAAACTACCGTTTCTCCTTGCTCCCAATGCCACGATGTCAAGAATGATAAAATATAAAATTCAAAAATAAACCCTAAGTAAGTAAAATTGTCTTTAAAAACAAGTCCTTATAGAAGTAGGACTGTACTGTCGCGAGGCTTCACGAGCAGGCTGATGGCTCGTCTAAGGCTAGACGGCTCGTCAAGCTCTCCATGGTCCCACACTTAGACAGTGTGGGACTTCCTTCACTGGTAGTCTTCACGAGCAACTAGACAGTCCATCTTAAGCACCACGACCAGTCTAGTGCTTTGTGGAGTTGTGCCTTCACTTGAGTGGCTACTAACTTCTCTGCCTCTCTTCTACGAGCAGCTGCGCAGCTCGTCACCTTAACCACGAACCACTCTGGGTTTCCGTGGCCTTCATTCTGAACTTAGGCATCCATAACTATCACTGCCTCTCTTCCACGAGCGCTCAGATGACTCGTCAAGTGGACCTGGGCCCGTCTGGGGCTCCGTGGTCTTCATTCTTCATATAGTCTGCTGAAGGGCTTCACTGCCTCCCTTTCATGAGCCTTCAGACGGCTCGTCAACTTGACCACGGCCCATCTAGGGATTCCGGGTGTTGACTTCAGTTCACTTTTCCTTCCTTTTTTTCTATCTTTTGCATCCAAGTGTTTTACCTGTTCAACATCAAAGAAAGCATCATATCCACATATACAAACTCGAGTTCTCGCACTAATCCTTAGTTTTGAGCATCAAATGTGCTATGAGTTCAGGACACATCATCAACATATGGGACTTCACTTCAAAAGAAATTTTCAAATTTGGAGTTGGTTGAGCTCTTTGATTTGTACAATCTTTTGGAGATGCCTTCCAATACAACCTCTTACTTCATAAAAATATATATTTTTTATAATTCTTTATAAATTTATGCATATAACATGTTTTCCTACAAACTACATTTATTTATGCGAATAATAACATAAGAAAGTTGTAGACACTATATGTGTTACGTACCTAATAATTTAATTGAGAAGCCTGTCTAGCGACAAACAACCAATCATAAAGTAAAAAATTAAAATTGAAAAATAAATAAGAATTAGTTAGCAAACATTACTCAAGAAAATGCTCATATATTAGAGAAAAATAAATTTGAGAAAGAAAACCACCAGAGAGCACAAGAGGTAAATAAACAAATGGTAACCTATAAATGATACCTAGTATACAAAAGAATTAACCCAGATTCGTAACAGAAGGAAGTTGAGGGATCCGTAACATAAGGGAGTTGAGGGATCAGTGAGTTCTTTTGTTCTCACTGAGCCATTCAATTAAATTTAGTGATTATAAAACTAAAAATTATAACGGATATAGTTTTAGTTAATTCAAGTTGTAAGGTTTCTCGAACATGGGATTAAATCATTAAAGAGGTGAAAAAGATATATGAAAGAGATAAACTCCAGATGATACCGGATATGGTGTTAGTAAATAATGATTGGAAACTCAAATTCCAACATAATAGTGTTAGACACTTATCCAGGTCTGGTTCTGATCATATACCCTTACTGCTCAAGTGACACAATGTTTAACAAACTCACATTAGATATTTTAAGTTATTTGGGTGGATCAACCTGAGTTTATGACAACTGTGCAAAATTCATGGAACGAAGAGGCCAAAGGTAATCCAATGTGAAATTTGTAGACTAAGCTTAAAAGGCTTGGTAAGACTCTTAGTCTGTGGTTAAAAAACAACATTGGTGATGTAAATACTCAAGTTCAAGAACGGGAGGCTAAAATGGAACTCTTGAAAGAGATTGATACCAACTACAACACTGAACATGGAAGACAAGAGTTGAATAAAGGTTATGCAGCATAAATTAGATGAATGAATATGCAATACTCAATAATGAAACAGAAAACTCAGACACAATGGTTTAAGGATGGTGAAAAAGAGTTGTAAGGTTGCTCAAACGTGGGATTAAATCATTAAAGAGGCTTAAACATCTGAATAAGAAAAAAGATATATGAAAGATACAAAAATTCAAGGATTTTATTAAATAATTAAAGGGATATTATAATTCTCCACTTTCACATTGTAGAGAATAATAAAAAGTAAGTAATCAGTTAATTGAAGGTCAGTTTTGGCTCAAGGACTGCTTTTTTCATGAGCATGGTGTCTTTTTGAAACTGATTCTCCCAAGGTAGATGTATGGTTTGTGGAAACTCTACCCTCCCCAGACCGCTAAGTCCACCAATCATCTTGATGATAATTGGAAGATGCAAGACATACCAATTACTTACTTATGTTCATGGGGGTAATAAACTTTTGAAGCTTCAAAAATAGAAAAGAAGTAGTGTTACGAATATTGTTAATTATTCCTGTATACAAATTGTTACATAGTCACAATAACTGGGTTGTCACGATCCAAAATATACCCTAGGCGTAACATGACATATAGAACCCCTAGAGGCCCTACACAAGCCACTTAACATACATATACATGATAACAAAATAAGACTTTAAAAGATAGCATTTTATACATCAAAAGAGTTTGACAAAGCGGAAGTCTAACATAGTCTTAAAGCCATCTAATACATCATATGAAAAGTGATTGGGACGTAACCCATGCATCATATACAAACTCTGAAATGGAAATGACATAAAGCAATAAAAGAGTCTCAGTCCTCGGAACTTGAGAACTCACCAATCTTATAAGTCTATGAAACCAACTAGCCACGAGGGTGCGGATGAAAGACAATAATCAATACCAATCCACATCTTTCAAAATCAAAACATAGAATAGCTCCTTAAACATAATTCAACATAGATGAGAAAACCTTTCATCAATGTGAATCCATATATGTGAGAAACACCTTTCATAATAGCATTGATACTTTCCCTTCAAAGTATCCTTAAATCATCTATAGCAACTTCATAAAATCATGCATATCTTCATTAATTTCATAATTCATAGGATCATGAGTTCATCATAGCTTCATAGTTGGAAAATTATAATTTAGGCATGGGTCAACATAATTTCAACTAAATATCACGTAATAATATAGAATCATGCATGAGAAGACATAATTAACAAGAATCAATCACAATTGAATAAAACCCATGAGATTTAATTAAAGCCCTGACTTGAATCAATTGAAATTGAAAGGAGAATTTGGAAATCTTTGGGGACCCCATGGAGGAAAGGACTCCATGGGTGAATACCCACATACCTTAATGCCCAAAGACCAAGAAGAATGGAGGATTGGAGACTTGAATGAAACCATGTCTCTTCTTCTTCTTCTTCCTTGGACTTGAGAGGATTTGGAGAGTGAATTTGGTCAAGTTTAGGGACTTTAGGAGAATGAGTCTAAATTGGGTAAATTGGGGCTTAAAATCTTTATATATGGCTTAGGGTAGAAGGCAAAACGACATAGTACTGAGACTTGATTTTAGAAAAATATTTTTCCACTTGATACAATTGTCATCTACAGCCTGTAGAACCTTCTACGGTCCGTAGATGGGACCCGTAAGACCAGACTTCAGCTCAAAAAATCCTTTTTCTTCCTTTTTCTAATTATGAGGTGTTACAATATCTCCCACTTGGAAACATTCGTCCTCGAATGGAACTCAAGGCAACATAAGGGGGTAGGGGAGGAGATCTTACAACCCAACAAGAATACAACTTCATCAACAACACATAATCAAGGAGGATATCAAATCCAAGCTTAAACATACGCAAAACATCATTTCATAAGGTATACATGCAAATCATACTCAAATGTATGTAATCATGAAAAAATCAATCAAAGCTAAATCAAGATCTCAGAAGCAAGTTTTCATGAGCATACATGCATGAGGAAACATGAGAATAACTAAGAAATGAAGATGGACCATGAGGAACTAAATACTTCAAGCTTGAGTCGGGTCAGAGGGAAAAAGATGAGGATAAAGGTACATCATATCGGCCTTGGCCTCTCAAGTAGCACCCTAAACCCCCTGATTCCTCCATAAGACTTTCACGGATGCAACTTCCATATTTATCAACTTCTTAACTTGCCGGTCTAAAATCTCAACTAGAACTTCTTAATAAGAAAGACTTTCCTTTATACCAAGAATCTCTAATGGAAAAATGGATGTTGGATCACCAACGCATTTCTTAAACTAGGAGACATGGAGAACCGAATGTACCGATGCTAAGTGATTAGGCAAATCAAGTTCATAAGCAACCTTACTAATACACCTCAAAATATGATATGTGCCCACATAACAGAGACTAAGCATCTCTTTCTTTCCAAACCTCATTACACCTTTCATGGGTGAAATTTTCAAGTAGACCCAATCATTTACCTCAAACTCAAGGTCTCTCCTTCTAACATCGACATACGACTTTTGTCGACTTTGAGCCGTTTTCAACCTTTCTATAATAAGCCAAACTTTCTCCATACCTTAATGTACTAATTCAAGACCTATCAAAACAAATTCACCAACTTCAAACCAACCTATAGGAGATCTACACCTCCTATCATAAAGAGCCTCAAATGGAACCATACCAATGCTTGAATGATAACTATTATTGTAAGCAAACTTAATCAAAGGCAAATGATCATCCCAATTTCCCTTGAAGTCAATCACTCAATGTCTCAACATATATTCCAAAGTTTGGATAGTATGCTCTGTTTTCCCATCGGGTTGAGGATGCAAGTACATACTAAGCTTAACACGATTACCAAACCCTTTTTTGAAAGATTTCCAAAATTTAGAAGTAAATTGGGTACCACGATAGGAGATAATGGATAGGGGCACTCCATGCAACCTAACCATCTCCCTAGATACAACTAACATAGTCTTCCACTAAATAAGAAACCTTGACGGGAATGAAATGATCTGACTTTGTCATACGGTCTACAATAACCTAAATCGAGTCATGTTGCTGCCGGGTGCAGGGTAAACCAACAATGAAGTCCATATTCAGATCTTCCTAGTTCCAAGTAGGAATACTAATATCTTAGGACAAACCTCCCGAATTTTGATGCTCAACTTTCACTTGTTGACAATTAGGACATTTAGCCACAACTTCCACAATTTTCTTTTTCATCCCATTCCAGTAATAGATCTTTCGTAAGTAACGGTACATCTTGGTGGCTTCCGGGTGAATGAAATATCGAGAACTATAGGTTTCTGATAAAAAATACTTTTCAAGCCATCAACATTGGGAATAGACAAATGACCTTAATATCAAAGTACACCACCTCCCCCTTGGGAGAAATCCTCAATAGACTTTTTAAGCACCGCTTCCTTTAACTCAACCAAGATCGAGTCAAGACCTTGCTTTTCTTTCACATCCGATTCAAAAGACGATTCTAAACCATTATGAACCATAACACCACCTTTGGTGGAGTCAACTAACTGAACACCCAATCAGGCAAATCTATGAACATCACGAACCAACTTTTTTTTATCTTCCTCTGCTTGAGCAATGCTACCCATTGATAGTCGACTAAGAGAATCCACCATCACATTCACCTTACCGGGATGATAGAGAACACTCATGTCGTAATCCTTTAAGAGTTCTAGTCATCTACGTTGGCGATGATTTAAATCCATTTGCTTGAATGATATTGCAAACTCTTGTTGTTGGTAAAAACATCAACATGAATACCATATAAGTAATGCCTCCAAATCTTTAAGGCCAAAACAACCGCCGCTAGTTCCAAATCATGGGTAGGATAGTTCTTTTCATGAATCTTAATTTGCCTTGAAGTATAAACAATAACCTTCCCATTTTGCACAAGGACACACCCTAGTCCCATCCTTGAAGCATGAAAATGAACAACTAACCCATCGGATCCTTCCGATAGAGTCAATATCAGAGTAGAGGTAAGTCTATCCTTCAACTCTTGGAAACTCTTCTCACACTCTTCCGACCATAAAAATTTAACCTTCTCTTTGGTCAATGCCGTCAATGGAGAGGAAATCAAAGAAAACCCTTCCACAAGCTTTCTATAGTAACCAGCCAAATTCAAGAAACTTTGAATATCCGAAGGGGATAGAGGTCTAGGACAGAATTTCATACAAGTAATGGTCTTTTGATGCTAAGCATGTATTATTAGCAAGTTAAGAGAACCTAAATGCTTTTCATCCCTAGATGAATATCACTCATCTCCTCTCGATCTTAGAGTGTGTGCATTATCAACCCTTGTTTTCTTCTATAGAAAACTATCCCCTCTCGGGCTCAAATCTTCAAAACGAGTTTATAGAATATAAAGTTCATTTGTTTCTAGATTTTTCTAATCATACCCTTCTCACTCGAGAAAGTGACGAATAACGGCAAATTCTAACGCATGCACTTGTTAGAAAGCATTCAAAAGGAAAATAAAAACGAAGCATGCATGGAATCAATCGACAATCGTTCGTGGTTGATCCTACAGTCTCTACCTAGTCAGGGTTCCCACAACCCTAGTTGTTGTGTTTAGCTGCTCATATTCTCGACAAAATAGTAGTGAAACATTGATGAAGAGTTAGAAGTGAAACACTCCCGATAATGAAATTCACTCAGTTTCGATTAAGAACTAAAACTTAAGATCAAAATGTTGATTAGTTATCCAAAGATAAGAAAAAAAGGAAAGCTATCGTCTTGTCGAGAAAAACTTGTCTCAAAATAGAAATAATAATATAATAAAACCTTAAGTAACTATTTATAGTCTCAGAGATGAATCCTAGTCAATGTTGTTTACGGGATGGTAAACGGCCCGTAAAGCTCTTCACGGTCCGTTTATCCCTCCATAATCTTTCACATAGAACAATTTGTTCAACTTAGTCTCATCTTCCCACGAGCCTCAAAATGGATTGTATAGGTCTCCACAGCTCGTACGAAGTCCCATTCAACTGTCCTTCTTATTTAGTCTGAAGCTTCACAAACTCCTAGCCTTATCGTAGAAGTCACCACTGACCATACATGGTCTAGTTGTCTTGCACTTGGCTTTTTCCTATTTTAGCCTATCTTCACGGCTAGGTTCACGGACCGTACAGAGATCCACGGCTCGTATGAGAATCCGTCCTCAACCACTTCATTTCTATTTTAGGCTTTTCTCCTTCAACTACTTCCAAAACCTTTTTTCCTGCATATTACACCAAAAACATCATATTGACAAAAACATGCTTGGTTACTTGCAATAATCCTCTGTTTTGGGCGTCAAATGTGCCATAAGTTCACGACACATCAAACCTTGAGTAGATAGTCGGGGTCAAGCCTCGATGTGGATGTCATGTTCTAGGTTGGAAGTAAGGTCAGGTCCCACTTTGAAAATCAAGATCTAGTTTAGATGTCAGGTCTCGATTCGAGTATCGGGTCCCGAGTCGAGCATTGAGATTTGATCCCAATTGGTTGTTGAGGTCGTGTGTAGATTTAGGTTTTGGGGTTGGCTCTCAGTTTAGAAGTCAGGTCCCAAGTCAGAGTCGAGGTCAGATTCTGGACCAGTCTCGGGGTTGGGTATCGGGGTCGGGTTTTAGTTCAAAAGTCAGGTCTCAATTCAAACGTCGGGGTTTGATATACGATTGGTCATCGGTATAATATTCCGATTCGGGTGTTGAGATTAGATTCAGAGTCAAAGTTGGGTCCCAGTTTGAATATTAGGTCCCGGGTCAAAAGTCAGGGTCAGTCTTAGGTCGTTTTTCTGGGTCAGAACCCGAATCAGTCATTGGGTTCGTCAATTCGGATGTCGGGGTCATGTACTGGATCAATTACCAGGATTGGTTTCTAGGTCAGAAACTATTTCTTAATATGTATTTTCTACTCTCTAGGCAAACAGAAAAAAAAATTCGAGATCATCAACCAAATATTAGAAAATATTTTCCACTCACTAACCAAACATGAGAAAATAAGTTAGAAACCACCTTACTTTCCAAGAAAATATTTTGATAACATTTCACATTATAAATATTTTCCTTCATTCCAAACACTACTCTTAGTGTCTAAGAAGGGGTGCTTATACGTAATCTCACTGTCTAATAAGTGGTCCCTATATACCCTTGTTGTATAACAAATGATTCATAGATACACTTCGCCGTCTTAGGTATCTTAAAAAATTTCTTCACACATTTTATTTTACCCCTCCAAACCCGACCTAACTAATAAACAACTAATCCTTCTATTACTCATACCTGACCCATATCATTTTATTAGTGAGTAGAAGAGGGACTGTTTTTTCAACAGAGGTATATCCACTCTAAATCGCAATGTTGATGGATAGGTATATTTGACCATTTTTTCTTTTATTTAGTCTAGAAATATTTCTCATCTACCATTTGTGCTTGTTGCAGCATCTGAAGTGAATCCGTTACACCTTGAGTATTTTCGGTTCTCTGGTAGGATGACTGCGTTGGCCTTAGCATATGATGTACAAATCAGAGTTGTTTTTTATCGCGTATTTTTCTTGCAATTGGCTGGAAAGGGTGTATCATTGGAGGACATTAGGGACGCGGATCCGTTCTTATACCGTGGCTGCAAGAAGATACTGAATATGGATGCAGAGACAGTGGATCAAGATGTGTTAGGCTTAACATTTGTTTGTGAAGTTGAGTCGTTGGATTTGAGGAGCGAAATAGATCTCTGTCCCAATGGGAAAGATACCGTTGTGGACAGCAAGAACATGGAGACCTATGTTAATCTGCTTATCCAACATCACTATGTAACATCAATAGCAGATCATGTAACATATTTCTTAGAAGGCTTTTCAGATGTAATAACTACGTCAAGGCTCCGGTCCTTCTTCCGGTGTCTTAGTCTTGAAGATTTCAACTTGATGCTTGGTGGTAGAAGTGATATTTCTATCAAAGATTGGAAAGCACATACTGATTACCATGGCTATGAAGAAAGTGATCTTCAAATATCCTGGTTTTGGAAGGTATGCTGAATATGTCGATAACCCCTTAAACTTGTCATTAAACTTCATTTAGAAAATCAAACTACAACCTATTATCTACTGGTAGCACACATTTAATAAAAGCAACACACTTGAAGCATAATTTTATGAGTCTCTGTTTGACTGCTTGACAAACACATCGATTATTCAGAATGTTCTATCATTATCGTGGATCCTTCACTTTCATTACATCGACGTGAATTACTTTTCTTTCTTTGCATGCAGATAGTCGAGAGTATGTCTGTTGAGCAGAGAAAAATGCTCCTTTTCTTCTGGACTTCAATTAAGTCTCTGCCTTTAAAGGGCTTTGTTGGTCTTGATTCAAGACTATCAATCCACAAAACCTCCGAGTTTGATGATCACTTGCCATCTTCACATACTTGCTTCTACCAACTATGCTTTCCAGTTTATCAATCCATGACGGACATGGAAGATCGACTCAAGATGATCACTGAAGGACACATTGGATCCAACTTTGGTACCGTGTGATTAGAGGCAGAGACGAAGCCAAGATTCTGAGTTTATGGATATGAGACTCTAGTTCTTTAAAGTTACTTGTTCTAAATTTATAATAATACCTTGTTTCGATGGTTGTTACCTGTTTTTAATGCAATCTTAGTTTAAATACAATGTTTATTTTGATTGCTACTTAAATTTTGCATCACAATTTTTCTGATTGTGATTAGTTGTTGGTTGTTCACTCTATCTCTATTTCGGAAACCTAACAGGTAAGAGAATGTGCAAAAAAGAGTGATGGGAAATAGGGGTGTGCACTGGCCGGTTCAGTTAAGGAAAAATTAATATGTATATCCTCAAATAATTATTATTTAATTATTGTGCTAATAATCATTTGTCTCTAATTAAAATAAACAATAATAACAACAAGGACAACCAAGCCTTGTTAAAAAGGATTACCAACACGTTCAAAGACCTTTTTTGGGGCCTATTTTTGGACGTTTTTTTATAAGTGTTTTTTCTTATTATTTGAAGGTTATTTAGCTACTTTTTTTGGATCAAGTTTATTTTAATTGTAAAAAGATTTTCATGTAGGAATTTAGTCGTAATAAGAAAGTTTTTTATTTAATATTTATTATATTTATTATAGTCAATATTTAATATCATTAAATAAAGGTATAATAATTGAAAAAAATGGTGATTTTTTTATTGTCTAAAAGAAAATCTTTTTATGAAGTGAAAAATTTTCAAATCACATTTCTAAGGACCTTCATCCGGATGATTTCCCCACAATTTTAAGGTATATTTTTGCATTTACAAGCCAACTTTTAATAATTACGTGACTCTTGGTTTATCGTGTGTATTAGCCCATGGATTTGGCGTCTTGAGGTACCCCAAATTTTTTTCAGAAAAAACTTTATGAGGACCTCTATAATGAGTTGGGGGTGCAATACATCTACTCCCACTAATTTTTAAGGAATATTTTTGCATTTAGGAGCCAACTTTTAGGAATTACACAGTTTTTTTTATTTTTCGTGTGTATTAGCCCATGGATTTGGCCCTTTGGGCACCCTTGATTTTTCTGAAAAAACTTTATGACGACCTCCGTAATAAGTTGGGGGAGCATTACGTATACTCCCACCATTTTTAAGGCATATTAGCTCATGAATTTGGCATCGTGGGGTACCCCAAGGTTTTTTATGGAAAAACTTTATTAGGACCTCTGTAATGAGTTGGGGGAGCATTATGTATACTCTCACCATTTTAAAGCATATTTTTGCATTTACGAGCCAACTTTTAGGAATTACACGACTTTCTTATTTTTTTCGTGTATATTAGCCCATAGATTTGGTGCCTTGGGGCAACCCAATTTTTTTCCAGAAAATACTTTATGAGGACCTCCTTAACGAGTTGAAGGAGCATTACGTATACTCCCACCGTTTGAAGTCATATTTTTGCATTTACGACCCAACTTTTAGGAATTACGCGACTTTCTTGATTTTTTCGTGTGTATTAGCCCATGGATTTGGCATGTTGGGGCACCTTAAAAAATTTTCCAAAAAAACTTTATGAGGACCTCCGTAATGAGTTGGGGGAGAACTACGTATACTCCCACCATTTTAAGGCATATTTTTACATCTACGAGCCAACTTTTAGGAATTACATAATTTTCTTGATTTTTCGTGTGTTAATTGGGGAAACATTACGTATATTCCTATCATTTTAAGCCTATTTTTGCAAAAATAGGCTTTAAAATGATGGGACTATACATAATGCTTCCCAACTCATTAAGGAGGTCCTCATAAAGTTTTTTCAGAAACAAATTATTGGTGTTTCGAGGCACCATATCCATGGGATAATACATACGAAAAACTGAAAAAGTCACATAATTCCTAAAAGTTTGCTGGTAAATGCGAAAATAGGCCGTAAAAATGGTGGGACTATACGTAATCCTTCCCCAACTCATTACAGAGGTTATCATAAAGTTTTTTAAGATCCATGGGCTAATACACACGAAAAACTGAGAAAGTCACGTAATTTCTAAAAGTTGGCTAGTGAATGCGAAAATAGGCCATAAAAATAGTGGGACTATACGTAATGCTTCAACAACTCATTACAGAGGTCCTCATAATATTTTTTTTCAGAATATTTTTTAGGGTTCTTCTAGGTGCCAGATCTATGTGCTAATACACACGAAACCTTGAAAGTCATGTAATTTCTAAAATTTCGTTGGTAATGTGAAAATATGCCTTAAAAAATTGTGGGACTATACGTAATGGTCTTCAATGAAGTTCCTTTGTTCATCATATGGCAGATTTGGAAGAGGAGAAACACCATTAATCATGGAGGAAGAATGACATATGTGGGTATGGAAATAGAAATAAACAGAAATTTGTTTCTGTTAGCCAAGTATAACTACCCTTGGCTAAAAAAATTTCCAACATCTTGGCTGGGTTGATAAATTTACCACTCTTGGTTGCAGAATAGAAGTGTGGAATCCTCCAGTGATGGAATTTGGGAAATCTCTCAAGAATATTCTGGATGGAATTTGGGAAATCCCTTGGGGCATTGTGATGGAGATCAAGAGGATTAAGATGTTTATGGAGGACAAGGAAGTGACAGTGGAACACATACTCAGAGAAGGAAATCAGTTGGCTGACATTTTCACTAACCACATTTTCTATTTTCAAGTACTCAAAGACTAACATACTCAAATTTTCAGGATATACCAACTGAGGCACGAGGCATCATCAATAAATAGAAAGCAAAACTTCCTAGCCTTAGGACAAGAAGATATCAAAATGGAGATTTTGATAATTTATGATCATACGCAAAGAAGATAACATGAAAATATACATTATAATAGTGAATTCACATAGCTGGCATTTGAACATTCAAGCAGATGAATCGGTGACAATAAGGGAGAATATTTTTAGAATAATAGAGTACCTATCTTTCTTGAATTTCAAGCAGTGGTATCAGCTTTTTAAGCTCAATCTGCTGAGAGTCGAGGACAATGGCGAAACATTTTTCTAGAAAAATGGGTGGATGAGGGCATGAAAACAAATAAAAGGAATTCAAAAAGAGTGAAATGGATCAAGAGGAACATATACTTACCCTGTTGGAACTGTCGGTATAAGCAGGTATTGGAATGGCCTGCTTCAAGGTGGAGCTTAGGTACCAGAATCGATGCTCACAAGGGACAGGAAGATGGACATTTACCACAAGTTCTTTGATTAATGGACAACAAAAACTTCATAATCATCTATGGAGCTCACCAGATCTGCCGTTGTTGAGTGAAAAAAGTCTTCATTAAGATTGTTTTCATGGAATTGGTGAGTGTAACACCCCGTATCCAAAACAGACCAAAATAGTAGACTTGACAGAACCTGCAGGTTCCACTGACGGTGGCCACCCACGGCCCGTGGGTGGGACCACAGACCGTAGGTGTGGTCCATTGGTCGGCCATCCAGAATTTTCAGAAGAGGTCCAGAACCACGCCAGGACCTACGGACCGTAGGTGGGACCACGGTCCGTGGTCCAGGCCGTGGTCAGGACCCCTAAATTCCAGCTCCCAGAACCTCCATCGACGCCTGCCAGGACGGACCATCGGTCTGTCCACGGTCCGTCGGTATGGCCGTCAGTGACCCCCGATAGCTTTTAAGTCAGGGGTCGTTTGGTCTTTTTTCTATGCGTTGGACCCCTAAATTACGTCCTTTAACCTAAACTACATAGTTTTGGTCAGTTTTATCCTAGTAACTTGATTAGAACTTACCCAAGTCAATTCATTCTCCAAAATTCAACCAATTAGAACGAAAAGAGTAGAAAGTAACAAGGTTTCGTCTGTTCCAGCCTCGAAATCGAAAAGATTTCTCCGTGAAATTCATCACTAGGCATGTGAAATTTCACTAGTGGGTTCCTTTCACCCATTAGGTCCTTAGAATTCAGTCTAATTCTTGATTCCCTTCATATTATCTAGACCTAGGGTTTTCTTGAATGTTAGAAATTGTTGGGTTTTAGGTGTTAGAATGATCCAAATCAGATTATCATATTGTTGCTTAGTTCCTTGCATGATATTCAGAACCCTAGTGGTGTAGATTCGTTTAGTTCATGAATTACACTAGCTAGGCCAGTTTAAACAGATATACATGCCTCAGATATTGAATGTCTCATTATTAGTATTACAATGTTGCATTTATTGTTAGAATGTCAGAATCTCGAGCTATCCAAAATATTTCAATCATGTTGTAATTTATACATTCTATTGGGAGTATGGTTAACACTGAGTTGGACTAGGGTCAGTCACCCTCATAGTCCCAGAACTACGTGCCCCCATAGGTTTATAAGTACCCTCTGTGGGCATTACATTTAGTGATCACGCCAGTCATGCCTCTATACCCTTGGTAAGGTATATTGGTTCCTCTCGATGGGGCGTATACATCGGACTCTACGTTTAGCTCAGGTGGTTTTATGTCGGTTATTAGTAGCTCCCACAGTCAGATTCTAGTGCATTTGACCAGGTTCCCAGTTACATTTCAGTATTCAGTTTCAGCATGTTATGTACTTGGTCATTACATTAAGTTCAGTTAATTTTTCAGTATATATCAGTATTTCTATCATTTTCAGATTATATCATTTCTCAGTATGCTTTACTTCAGTTATGTATATATTGTTCAGTTTTATCCTATCCTGCATGCTTAGTACCTTTCAAGTACTGACGCATACTCTGCGCTACATCTTCTCGTGATGTAGGTTCAGGTCCTCAGCATTCAGATCACGCTTAGATCGGTTCCTGATCTCCAGTTCAGCAGTATCAGTGGTGAGTCCTTGTTCTTCGAGGACGATAGACATGTTTCTTTATATTTCAGTCTTTGATTTTAGTTTCAGTTTTGCTAGAGTTAGCTAGGGGCATGTCCCAACATCTCTAGTCAGTTAGAAGCTTATTTTAGACATAGTACTAGATTCAGCTTTAGTTTTGAGTTTGATGTTTCAGTTGTTATTAAAATCATAGTTATTTATATTCAGACTTAGATTGGGTATTCCCCATCATTTCAGTTTATCTCATGTCTTATGCTTCCGCACAGTATTTTTTTAAGTTTGCTTATGATATGCCAGCTCAGGGTTAGCTTGGGGTCACTCGTGATCCTAGGTCCCATGTTTACGTCAAGGGGGTAGCCTCGGGGTGTGACAAACTTGGTATTAGAGCATTAGGTTTAAGAGTCCTAGGATGTCTGAAAAGCCACACTAAGTAGAGTCCTTTTCAGGAGTGTGAAGTGCACCACATCTAATGAAAGGGAGGCTACAAAGAGTTTTAGGAAAACTTCACTTTCTTTTCTATTCTTATCGTGCATGGGTATGATCTACTTCTAACTCGTCGTTATGCATTTCAGATCATAGTTCTTTATATTCAGACTTAGATTGGGTATTCCCCATCATTTCAGTTTATCTCATGTCTTATGCTTCCGCACAGTATTTTTTTAAGTTTGCTTATGATATGCCAGCTCAGGGTTAGCTTGGGGTCACTCGTGATCCTAGGTCCCATGTTTACGTCAAGGGGGTAGCCTCGGGGTGTGACAAACTTGGTATTAGAGCATTAGGTTTAAGAGTCCTAGGATGTCTGAAAAGCCACACTAAGTAGAGTCCTTTTCAGGAGTGTGAAGTGCACCACATCTAATGAAAGGGAGGCTACAAAGAGTTTTAGGAAAACTTCACTTTCTTTTCTATTCTTATCGTGCATGGGTATGATCTACTTCTAACTCGTCGTTATGCATTT
>JAJONR010003516.1:0-87184 GCA_029582245.1 Solanum etuberosum | reverse complement strand
AAGCGTTTATAGTATAGTAAAGTATTTGGATCATATGGAGTCTTGCAAGAACAATCTTTTAGGTTAGTGTTTTGTTAGCTCAGTCGGATTTAACTTATTTACTCTGAAGCGTTTATAGTATAGTGAAGTATTTGGATCATATGGAGTCTTGTAAGAACGATCTTTTAGGTTAGTGTTTTGTTAGCTCAGTCGGATTTAACTTATATACTCTCTGAAGCGTTTATAGTATAGTAAAGTATTTGGATCATATGGAGTCTTGCAAGAACAATCTTTTAGGTTAGTGTTTTGTTAGCTCAGTCGGATTTAACTTATTTACTCTGAAGCGTTTATAGTATAGTGAAGTATTTGGATCATATGGAGTCTTGTAAGAACGATCTTTTAGGTTAGTGTTTTGTTAGCTCAGTCGGATTTAACTTATATACTCTCTGAAGCGTTTATAGTATAGTAAAGTATTTGGATCATATGGAGTCTTGCAAGAACAATCTTTTAGGTTAGTGTTTTGTTAGCTCAGTCGGATTTAACTTATTTACTCTGAAGCGTTTATAGTATAGTGAAGTATTTGGATCATATGGAGTCTTGTAAGAACGATCTTTTAGGTTAGTGTTTTGTTAGCTCAGTCGGATTTAACTTATATACTCTCTGAAGCGTTTATAGTATAGTAAAGTATTTGGATCATATGGAGTCTTGCAAGAACAATCTTTTAGGTTAGTGTTTTGTTAGCTCAGTCGGATTTAACTTATATACTCTGAAGCATTTATAGTATAGTGAAGTATTTGGATCATATGGAATCTTGAAAGAATGATCTTTTAGGTTAGTGTTTTGTTAGCCTCTGTCGGATTTAACTTATATACTCTGACAATCTAAGAAAAGCGTTTATAGTATAGTAAAGTATTTGGATCATATGGAGTCTTGCAAGAACAATCTTTTAGGTTAGTGTTTTGTTAGCTTAGTCGGATTTAACTTGTATACTCTGACAATCTAAGAAAAGCGTTTATAGTATAGTAAAGTATTTGGATCATATGGAGTCTTGCAAGAACAATCTTTTAGGTTAGTGTTTTATTAGCTAAGTCGGATTTAACTTGTATACCGTGACAATCTTAAGAAAACGTTTATAGTATAGTGAAGTATTTGGATCATATGGAGTCTTGCAAGAACGATCTTTTAGGTTAGTGTTTTGTTAGCTTAGTCGGATTTAACTTGTATACTCTGACAATCTAAGAAAAGCGCTTATAGTATAGTAAAGTATTTGGATCATATGGAGTCTTGCAAGAACGATCTTTTAGGTTAATGTTTTGTTAGCTTTGTCGGATTTAACTTGTATACTCTGACAATCTAAGAAAAGCGTTTATAGTATAGTGAAGTATTTGGATCATATGGAATCTTGAAAGAATGATCTTTTAGGTTAGTGTTTTGTTAGCCTCTGTCGGATTTAACTTATATACTATGACAGTCTAAGAAAAGTGTTTATAGTAGTAAAGTATTTGGATCATATGGATCTTGCAAGAATGATCATTTAGGTTAGTGTTTTATTAGCTAAGTCGGATTTAACTTGTATACTCTGAAAATCTAAGAAAAGCGTTTATAGTAGTAAAGTATTTGGATCATATGGAATCTTGCAAGAATGATCTTTTAGGTTAGTGTTTTATTAGCTAAGTCGGATTTAACTTGTATACTGTGACAATCTAAAGAAAAGCGTTTATAGTAGCAAAGTATTTTAACATATTATGTTTATAGCAGGTCATCTGTCTTATTTTATTGCGCGATTAGCTGCTATGTAACTTCAAAGTTATGATCTTTTTCCTTCAGACATGTTGAATTCGATTCTTGACGAAAACAAGATTGAAGAAGGGAAGAAGCAGCTTAAAGAAGAAGAATTCAACATGGAAGAGTTACTAGAACATGTTGTCAATATCTATTACCCGAATGGAGCAATGAAGAATGTCGATGTGTTACTAGATCCATGTGATGGTTCTATCGCAAGATTCTCTCGTGTTAAAGGAGACAGGATAGAATTGCAAAGGATCTTGAATAACCTGTTGCAAAATGCAGATAAATTTACATCAGAAGGACACATTACTCTTCGTGCTTGGGCTCGAAAACCTGGTTTTGAGGAAAGTTCCAATCTAGCTCCGAATACAAGTAATTCTAGTATTGGTTGTATGCCATGTTTACGTTTACAGAAAGATGAATCTTCTGCAGAAGTGCGAGTACTGAATAGAGTTCAGCAAGATCCCAACTGTGTGGAGTTCATATTCGAGGTGGATGATACAGGGACAGGAATTCCGAAAGAGAAACAGAAGTCAGTTTTTGAGAACTATGTTCAAGTGAATGATCAGACAACTTCTGTTCATGGATCACAAGCAGGCACTGGCTTAGGCCTCGGCATTACTCAGTCGTTGGTACGTGTATCTTTTACCATACACTACGGTCTACGTACAGTAGCAAATTCAAAATTTAGAGTCAGTGTGTTCTGCTTTTTATGACAATCTGGTCATCATTATAGAAACATTTCAAGATTTGCTTCATAGCGCGTTTAGTGAATTTCATACTTCAAATCTCATGTTACTTCCTTATTTACGTTCATTTTTCAGGTTCGTTTAATGGGAGGTGAAATAGGTATCGTCGACAAGCAAATTGGTGAAAAGGGCACTTGCTTCAGATTCAACATTTTCCTAATAGCATGTTATCAACCTCAACCTCAAGAACATCAAGCAATTAGTGTTAATTGTGCAAAAGAAGAAGATTTAGAGTCTCAATTAGGAGGAGATTATATATCTAACGACTCTCATTATCATTCAGTAGCAAGTGATAATAGTATCACTAGTCATCAAAAATCCAATGTCATTCTTTTCATTAAGGAGGAAGAAAGAAGTCGAGTTCTTCGTAGATTCATGATGAATGTACTAGGCTTGAAGGTACATGTTGTGAATCGACACGAGCAGTTTCCTCAAACTCTCAAGAAGGTGAAAGGGAAGATAACCAACTCCTTCTCGTCCTCGGGTAAATCAAAGGAAATTCCCCTCAGTGCTCTAGATGGAACAGATATCGATATCTCATCATTTCAGAGGAGAGGCAGAGGAATTAGTTCAAAGAGTGCAGTTATAAGATTCATCTTGATCATAATTGACACAAGTGATGGACTAACTCGAGAAATGAGTCGTGCTATGGCTGAGTTACGAAAGGACTTTCCTAAGAATGTGTCTCTTCGTGTTGTTTGGATCGATAAACCAGGTGTAGATGAGGATAAGCTACCTTCAACAGATATAGTCATTACAAAACCACTACATGGTTCTCGTTTATTTCGTGTCCTCAAATTTACACAAGAAATAAAGGATGAAACACCTTCAAGAATCAAGATTCAACAACATCCATCAGTACAAGATGTTTCTGTTGATGTTAACGGACGTTCTTGTAAGAAGTTACCTTTAACAGGAAAGAAAATCTTGGTGGTTGAGGATGATAGAATGTTACTTATGATTTGCAAAACCGCGGTATCTAAGCTTGGTGCAACCACTTACACATGTAAAAATGGTCAAGAAGCTGTAGATGAAGTTTGCAAAGGCCTTAGTGATCAACGCGATATAGGACCATCTACTCCTTCACCACCATTTGATTATATTCTAATGGATTGTGAGGTAAACATGTTAACTACACAGATAGTATTACATATATAACTTAATTACATCGTTGTTTGTTTTGTTTTGTGACAGATGCCGGAGATGAATGGATTTGAAGCAACGAAATGCATTAGGAAAGAAGAGGCGCGATATGGAATTCGAATACCTATAATAGCTTTCACAGCACATACAGAAAAGGAAGAGACAGATAAGATTTTTCAAGCTGGAATGGATTATTACTTACCTAAAGAAATCAAAGGTGATGAGATTTTGAAAGTCATAGATTTTATAGAACATACAAAGGGTTAAAAAATGTTTGTTATGTGAGACATGAAGTAAAATTTTGAGAGATGGAACATGGAGAATTTTTTCGATATATCAAATCAACAGATGCATGACATGTGTATTTTATCACTTAACCGCAGTTAATATGCTTGAGTTGGTACAATTTTCATTTCTAATGGATCATCTTTCCTAAGCCTAGTATAGGCTCGTTTATGCACATGATATGCTTTTAACTTGTTTTGTTAGTAGGTAAGCCCGAGGGTTTATCGAAAACAGTATCGATATCTCTACGAGGTAGGGTAACGTTTGAATACACTGTACTCTCCTAAACCTTATTTGTGAGATTACATTGAATATGTTAGCGTTGTTAATTTGTGAAAGGGGTAAATAGTACTAAAAAAAAGTTTGGAGGTGAGGGTGATAGGATTTTCGCATAATTTACATGTGTAATTACTAGTTTCAAGGTAGTATAGGTGTGTTTCTATGTCTTATCATTTTTTAGTTATACAGATAGAACATAGTTGTTTGGTTCATCAGATAAGATAGATTATCATAAATTATACCTTCAACCAATTAATAAAGTATAAACTAATTGAACCAGTGAGTTTTGAATACCGAAATATAACTAAAGATATAAAAATGTTTTCTATATTCTTTTTGGCTAGAATTTGCATAATATTATAGTACTACTAGCAAGCATTTTATAGTCAGTACTATAAGAATCCTAACCAATAATATTAAAATAAAAGTATAATTTAACTAAGCAATTTTCTCATTGGTAAAGCATTCCCTCAATTTGACTTGTGCCTTGTTTGAACCAGTTGTGTGAATAATATCACAACACTCACATCGACCCATCTGGAAAAATAAAATAAAAAATAGGCAAGAAAAAAATTAATATTTATTTTAACAACTATATATACTCAAACAAATATGCAAATTATAATAAAGTATAACAACAATAAATATTTGACCGTGAATCAACTTATTTTTTATAAGTGAATTTGAAAATATACTCAAAAATAAATATGCAAATCATAATTAAGTGTAATAATTATAAATATTTGACTAAAAATTCACTTATTTTTATTATAAGTTAATTTGAAATTAATGTATAACTTCGTAAATTTTGAATTTTGAATTTACCTCATATTATAACAATAACTCAAAAGAATTTTTCTATTGCAGCAATCTCAAAACATTTAATTAGTTGATTATAAATAAATTATTGTGTAACTAAGTCAACTTGAGAATTAAAGAGAATAAAGAATCTCTAATTTTGTCTTCTTCTGTTTTTTCCCCTGACCCACACCCTCTATGGTCCCGATTAATTTAAATTTGTGTTTTGATAACTCTTCTCTCGAAATAAATTAAAGCACTCCCTAGCTTTTGAACGGGAAACATAAATGATAAATCTAGTTAAGAATGAAGGATTCTTTATCGCTTCTTAAATTTTTATATATTCTATTTTTGCCGCTCACTCCGACATACGTAATTTTTTTCTTTGTTTTCTCTATATCTAACGTGATAAAATAATATTTTTTTTGTCTTATGATAAAGTTTAGTGACTCTACGTGAAAATAGTGTTACTCGATATCTAAATTTCACTTTAATCATAAAATATATTGAGAGCATGGGTAAGTGTATATAAAATTTACCTCTGTGCGTTTTTTTTTAGAAGAGTAGACTTGAATATTGTTGACATAATTTGCCGGATGGTTGCCGTCGATTGGACAACCCTGCAACTTCCGCACCACCGACCGCGAGTACGTGGCCATAATTTCATTTTTATTCTGCGCATCCCCAATAGATTTCAAGTAAAAAACATGAGGAGTTTCACAAGAATCTTTTACATTTGACCTCGTATTAAACATGTAAAATGGAGGATTTTGAGGTCTGCCACTCCAAGTGTCAAATGTTTCAATGGGTTTAATTAAATGACTTCGAGGCATAATTTTCTCGTAAATATGAACTGAATATCCCCATGATACTGAAAATGTCCAATTGCTAAGCCTATGGTGGCATATTGTTTGTTGTAATATGCGACAATTATCGAATTTTGCTGCTTTCATAAGGTGCTTTGTTGATTGTATACGATCCATTGAAGGGAAAATTGGCGATACAGCATCAAAATGGTGAAGAGATATTAATGGCTCTTTTGGATGCGATGATAAAAACCCCGAAATATCACCGTGCAAATCAATCTACAAGAGAAAGTTCAATAAAACTAACCATAAAAAAAGAAGTACAATAGTAATAAATGTTTCTTTCAAATCTTTCAAAGTAGTGCATTTCTGAACAACCAGACTCACATCCATTAACATTTTCAAAAAAATCGACCAATAAAGACAAAAATCCCACATATTCACCGAACAATAAAAAAAAAAGGAGAAAAATATACAAAACAAGAGATATATATTACTTAGTCAACCTAACACGAATATGATAATATTTTTTAAAAATCCGAGTAACGTACCTGATGAAGACCTTTGAGAGGAACAAAGCTACCTCCAAGATCCACAATACAAGTCATAGTAATAAGATCAGCAGATTTTAAATGTGGATATCTCCTTAAACAACTCTCCATATCTTGAGCCAATGCTTTTGCCAATGGAAAACTCATAATAATTCCAGCACCCCCAAAACCTTGATTAAAAGAGTACCAAAAATTAGATAAAATGTACTCACTTTGACCTCCAAAATAGTAATACTTGTTATGATCATATTTTCCAAGAACATCAACTAGATTTTCCAAGAAAAATATCGAATCGTCGTCTCCCATAATCACCCATCTAACACCTTCATGTTCTTGATCAAATAATTCCTTGATACCATGTACCATTCTAGCCATAATTGGTGCAATGTGGTGAGTTTCTTGTACTAATTTTGTTATATTTGTTGAAACTCTATAAGGGGGTGAATTTTTTGACCATGGTAACAAATTTGGATTAGGTGAAACATCAAGAAACAAGTAACCTCTTGTTAATTTTGGCCTCCACCATGTTTCAATGTAACTTTTTCTATAATGCCATGCTTTTTCAGATCCAAGTAGACCAAAAATTAAATGACTAAGATTTGTGGGGTTTGTGTCATTTGATGAAATTGGTGAATATTCATAAGGTGAAGTTGGACAATTTGGATTATTAAAAAGAAAAATTGAGGCTAAGTAAAGAATAACACCAGAAAATAGGATAACTTTGCAAAGATTAGCCACAAAATACTTGTCAAATATTGAAGCAAACTTCTCTCTCAATGAATCAAATGAAGGAAGTAACATTTTTTTTTTCTTGAAGAAAAATGAAAACTTTTTTGTGTGCTAGATTTTTATTATTTTAAGGCTGCTAGAGGTATATATAAAGTATTCTATTAATTGTTGTAGAGGTTGCTTCTTCAAATTTGTGTGTTGACTAGATTGACAACTTGGGTATTATTATTCAAGTAATCTTATGATATTTAGTATGAAGTCATCTAAAAGGAAAAGCCATTTAATAATTTTAGTCTATTGACATATTCTAAAAAAGTAGGTACCAAATTGTAAGGAAAGAAAATTTTGACAAGTAATTTTCATTTTAGAGGTATATAAAATAATTTAATCATATATATTATATATATAGGAGGTAATAATCACTCCCTCCGTTCACTTTTACTTATCACTTATTCCTAAAATAGATTTTCATTTTACTTGTCATTTTTGACATATTAAGAAAAGACAAAAAAAATTCATGTTTTACTCGTAGCATTAAATATTATTCTCCAAATCGTTTTTAAAGACTCAATACACTAAACATTAATTAATAGGAATAGTGTGGTAAAATAGTTATATCAATAATTATTTTCTTAATGGGTGTATCAAGTCAAACAATGACAAGTAAAAATGAATGGAGGGAGTAAGTAAGAAGAAATTAGCTACAAAAGTCGATGCTAAATCCATCATTAAATAGGATTAGCAATGAGTTTTTATTGTTTATCGACATAAACTATCCGTCACTAATTTCTATTTCTTTTCTACAATAACGTACAAGAAAAATATATCCAGTGAAGTCCTATTAAATGAGATTTGGAGAAAATAGACTATTTGCGTGTCTTATCACTATATATCTAGAGGAAGATATTTCTGTTTATTTTTCTAATATAATCATATAAAAATGATCATATGTAAACGTACCAAGACAATAATATGATTCAAAGAAAAACAATTAACTAGTAGTAATTGAATTATGACTAGTGATGTAGATTAATATTCAATATTTTCTTTCATTTTCAAGTATAATATTCTTTTGGTCTAGGAGCAATAATATTATAATTCAAGGAAAAAACAACTTACTTGTAGTAATTAGATTATGACTTGTGCCGTAGGATGATATTCAAGATTTCGTTTCATTTTCAACTATAATTTTCTCTTGGTCTAGAAGCAATATAATTGCTAACTAAAATTATATTTTTCTATTAAATTTATTTACTTTAATGGTCATCAATTTTGGGCCGGATTAAAATAAAAAAACTCATGATAATTTAGAATTTCTTGATTGTAACTTGAAATTTATGGCAATTATAACAAATATATCATACAAATTTTCCTCAACAAACACAACTACTCTACTTTAGAAGCATCGCATTTTTTTTCTATATCACGATAATCATTAGGTAATTAAAAAACCATTTATCATCCATTTTTTATTATGTCGTTAAAACATCAAAACAATGATTATTTTTCGATTATAAGAATTGAAATATGGTTACTTGTGAATTTTTTAAATATATATGATTAGTATATATAGTTTGATGAAAGTTGAATAGTCAATATATTACAACCATATATAATAGCTAGTTGAGAAAAATGTGTTCTTATCCAATAAATGAATAAAATTATGTCATTTGTGAGAGTAATTGACATTGACATTGATACATTATTTGAGGACTACACCAAATTAACCAGACAAGTTGAGCAGCCCTACTTTTCTCACCACATACAATAATACTCTTATACTTAATCAGATCAGGTCTCGAGTTCGAGTTCCTCTAGGTATGAATTAAGTCATCTTTATTAGGAAACATTTTATCCTCCAATGTGGGACTTCTTAACGTAAATCTGAATTTAGTCGATCCCCAATATGAGTATTGGTCACCATATGAGAAAGCAAAAAAATATAAATTATTATATCTAGGACGTAAGAGATTTATCAGATTCTTCTTACAGAAAAATCACACACTATATATAAAGTTATTTTCAAAAAAATAATAATGAATGTATAGTAGATGATGAAATTTTAAGTGAAAGTCTCCGCCACTATTATATATGTATGTTGTTTACATTTTGAAACTAAATAAGGAACGCAAAATATTATACTATCCAAAAAAAGGGGAAAGAACTATTGAGCATCAATTGGAGATCGAGAATAGGATTAAGTTTGCAACCTTAACCCATGAATTAACCTCATGCTAATTTGCCTAAATTCATGAATAAACAACAATAAAATAGAGCAAAACACAATACCCACTACATTAAATCAACACCCAACCCCATTATTGCACACCTAGAATTAGGGTTTAACCGCTCATCACAAAAAGTAAATAAATTATACATATCATGCTCAACCATGAATGTGATAAAATTAATTTAATTCTTGATTTGCACGATAAATGCACCTTTTTTTTTTCTTGAATTCTTATGACTGATCCGTAGTAGAAGGATCTGAGAATACTTCCAAATTCAATCCTATTTATTTAATCTTATTTATAATTATATTATTCCTTAATCAAATATAAATTAAATATTTTACTTAAACCACTTATAGGTATGGTGCGATAGAGTGAAGTTCCTTTGCCTTTTAATTAGAAGTTTCAAATCGAACTTTAAATATTAGTCTTGACTCTTGAGTTTGAGTGAGTCTACATTTTTATTTTGAATTAATTAATAAATGACCTAGGTTTTTATTAAAGTGGTCACATCATGTCCACTCTAGTTGCCAAATTGACTAAAAAAGTAGTAAAAATGATGTGTTCATTTGTACTTTGTGGTAGAGTTTATTTTTAAATTCTCCAATCATTTTGTCACTATAAAGTGGAGAAAACATAATTTTTTTTTTTTTTAATTTCTCCAATCATTTTGTCACTATAAAGTTGAGAAAAAATAAATAAAAATATGATAGAATATTCCAGCTAAGATAGTTTGTATTTGGTATATATATATACTAGAGGGCTTAGGCCCGTGCAAACTATCTGGTATATATATATACTAGAGGTCTTAGGTCCGTGCTGAGCACGGGCCCAACAGTGACCTGTTTGTACAGATCGTTGATTGAACAGTTGCACGCCCTGCAGAAGCGATAACAACGTCACAGGTATATTTAAATTATATGTAAAGTCATTGCAGGATGAGTACAGCTAACAACTGAAGCAGAAGTTGCTACATTAATTCCAGAATTTTACAGCCAAAAGTTATCTTAATATTGAACATTTATTTAGACGAAAATGTACTACACCTAACTGAGTGTAGCATATCCATTTGACGCAAAATCTGAATCACTGAGGTGGAACTTTCTCTAGTGAAAGATTAACCTGCGAATATCAGATGATAACATATGCTACTGTCAATAATTTCTTCAACTGCTATCATCTTGTACATCTGGCACATCCATTACCTTTCAACAATGAAAAGTCCATCAGATAACTTTTTATTCACAAAGAGAATATGAGACTCCGACTTTCATAATTAGCAATTTAGCCTTTGAAGGGATAGTAACTATTAGATGAATGACAATGAGGATGTGATTAGTACCTGTTTGTCTTTATTGAGAAGTCTATGAGAATAGGAATGATCAGTTCTATGAAATAGAATAGAAGCAGCAACCATTGTTGCATAAGTGTCAGCAGTCCAAAAAGAGATCTTGAGTCTGTTTTTATCTTTAGCACATACCATTGTGTAGTTCTGCTGATCTGCCAGCTTTCTCATTGACTACACTCTCAATTCCCATACTACAGAAGAAGGCCACAGAAAGATTCAATTAGACAATCAAATTCAACACAAATACTAGGGAGAGGGGTAGGGCGCCGCGCCACTCAGAGCGCCCCACAAAGTTCTCTGAAGTTGGGCCTCTGGGGCGCCGCGCCAGCCAGAGCGCCCCAACTTCAGTTCTGAAGTTTTGGGTCTGGCGCCCCGCGCCACTCAGAGCGCCAGGGACGCCAGATCTTCTATTTCTTCCCGTACTAGTTCTCTTGAAACGTACCTATGTTTCCTAGTTGATTTCTACACTCTAAGGTACGTCTAAACAACATGAAATCATCTATAACATGAGATCATGAGCCTTGAATCCATAATTCAATTCAAGGAAAGTTAAGAGTCAAGTCAAGAAAAGTTCATAGAGTTTCCAAAAGTCTTTTACAAACGTTTTAACTTTGTTTTAAGACTTAAGTTTTGAGTTGAGTAAAGAGTAAAGATTGAAGTTCATTTTCTTCAAAAGAGTATATTGAGACTATGTATTCCCAAAGATTAAATGTTTTCACATTAAACAAGAAAGGAAACACTGATTTCCAACAGAGCCTTTGAGCTAGTTTTTCAGTCAAGAGTAAATGCTTTCACAATTAAGCAAGAGAGGAAACTTTGATTTTCAAGAGAACCTTTGAGCTAAGTTTTTGAGCAATTATCTCAAACCACAAAAAGAAGTTATGTTTTTAAACATATGAGCTAGTATATTTTGGGAGTAGTATTGAGCACCGATATGGGGGAGAGTTCAGACAACTCACAGCCTCCATAAACCATGTAGCCATCATGGGTTGAAAAGGGTCATACTTTTTAGATGATTCCTTAGTGCTTTTTAGCATAAACTAGTGGATCCACTTAGTAGTTAGGTTCTATGCCCTTGGCAAGGTATAGGACGGCCCTGGCAGTGTGAGGCAAAACATTGTATCATCACATAGATCTTTAGTGATGGTTGTCGGTTAGAGAAACTCCCACAGTTATTATTTGTATTTTTATATACACAGAGTTATTCGTATTTTTAAATACAAACAGAGTTTATATTGTATCTTTGCATACATACAGAGTTATTATTGTTTTTCTAAATACACAGAGTTTTTATCCATGTTTTAAAAACTTTTCTTTATATTGCTTTATATTGAAATGAGTTAAGTTGAGTTGAGTCAGGTATGTTCTTTCAGTTCCTTTCAAGCTTGTGTCTTGTTTTAGTATTCCCCTCGCATTCTCGTACATTCAATGTACTGACGTCATTTGGCCTGCATCGTTTTTATGATGCAGATACATGTAACCAGGATCAGCACTCAGCGCATCGTTGATTCTTGTTGAGCTCTAGAGTTGTTGGTGAGCCTCCTTGCTTCCGGAGGATCCCTTTTATTGCTTTCATTATGTTTAGTTCATTAGGATGTCGTGGGTCTTGTCCCGATGTCCATCTCAGTTGTTAGAGGCTTCGTAGACAGTCAGATGTAGTTCTTTAGTCTTTTAATTTTCATTCTATTATGTTGAGACTTGAATTGCCACTTTGGCCAGTGAATGTTATTTTAATACATTCTCAGATATCTTTGAGCTTTCAGTTTACTTTTAAAGTACAATTATGATTGAGTTAAGTCTTCTGCTGAGTAAGTAAGCCAGACCAAGGGTTCGCTTGGGGCCAGCAATAGTTCTCGAGTGCCAGTCCCGCCCAGGGTGTAGGCTCGGGGCGTGACAAACCCGTCGAGTGCCAGTCCCGCCCAGTGTTTTCCGTTTTGGGCCTCGTTTGTACCTGAAAAATGCCGACGTTTTCCCCTCCAAACCAAAGCACACCATTTAATAGGTCGTCACGGACGCCCACAAAAAAGGTTCGGCCAAAAACCCGGCGGGATCACATCAGCCAAAATTCATGGACAATAGCACATGAAAAATAAAAAAAATTGATATTCTCCGTTCCAGTCTTCGTTAGAATTTGAAAATGTCGAAGTTTGCCCCTTCGGAAGAGCACACGCCATATATAAAGTTGTCACGGACGCCCAAAAGATATTTCGGTCAAAACCCGTCAGGATCACATATCACCCAAAATCTATGAACTATAGTACATGAAAAATGGAAAAATCAGTATTTCCTATTTCGGGCCTCGTTTGAACTTGAAAATGTTTACGTTTGCCACTCCAGAGCAACACACGCCATTAATAAGTTTGTCACGGTTGCTAATAAAAACTTTTGGCCAAAAACCCGTTAAGATCACATATCACCAGAAATATATGGACTACAACATATTAAAAATGAAAAAAATGGTATTTCTCATTCCGGACCTTGGTTGAACTTGAAAATACCGATGTTTTCCCCTATAGACCAACACACGCCCTGAATTAGGTCGTAAGGGACGCTCACAAAAAAATCCATCAAAACCTATCGGGATCACATATCACCATAAATCTATGGATTAAAGCACACAAAAACTGGAAAAAATGATATTTTCCGTTTCAAGCCTTGTTTGAACTTGAAAATGCCAAATTTTCCCTCCGGACCAACGCACACCATTAATGAGGTCGTCATGGATGCCCACAAAAAATTTCAGCCAAAAATCTGTCGGATAACATATCACCCAAACTTCATGAACTATAGCACACGAAAAATTATAAACCGTTATTTCTCATTCCGGGCCTCGTTTAAACTTGAAAATACAGATGTTTACTTTCTGGACCAACGCACGCCATTAATAAGGTCATGACGGGCGACCACGAAAAATTTCTGCCAAAAACCCATCGGGATCACATATCACCCAAAATTCATGGACTATAACATATAAAAAATGAAAAAAATCGCTATTTTCGTTCCGGGCCTCGATTGAATTTGAAAATGCCGACGTTTACCCCTCTGAATCAATGCACACCATAATAAGGTCGTCGAGAATACGCATAATTTTTTTTACCAAAAACACGTCGGGATCACAGATCACCTAAATTTCATGGACCATAGCACACGAAAAATGAAAAAATCAGTATTTCCTGTTTCGTGTCTCGTTTGACCTTGAAAATGCTGATGGTCTTCCCTCTGGATCAACATACTCCATCAATAAGATCGTCATGGACGCCGACTAAACAATTCGGTCAAAACTCCATCGGAATCACATATCACCCAAAATTCAAAGAGTATAGCACCCGAAAAAAATGGAAAAATGGTATTTTCCATTCCATGCCTCGTTTGAACTTAAAAATACCGACATTTACCCCTACGAAGCAACGCACGACATTAAATAGGCCGTCACGAACGTCCAAAAAAAAATTCAGGTAAAAATCCATCGGGATCACATATCACCCAAAATTCATGGACTATAGCACACGAAAAATAGACATATCAATATTTCCCGTTTTGGGTCTCACTTGAACTTGAAAATGCCGACGTTTTCCCCTCCGAACCAACACACACCATTAAAAAATTCGTCACGGATGCCCACATAAAGTTTCAATCAAAAACCCGTCGGGATCACAGATCACCAAAAATTCATAGACTATAACACACGAAAAATGGAAAAATTAATATTTTCCATTACAGGCATAGTTTGAACTTGAAAACGTCGGTGTTTTCCACTCTGGATCAACGCACGCCATTAAATAGGTCGCACAGACACCCACAAACTATTTCGGCCAAAAACCATTCAGGATCAAGTATCACCCAAAATTCAAAGACTATAGCACACGAAAAAGGAAAAATTAGTATTTAACGTTTCGATCCTCGTTTGAACTTAAAAATGCTTACGTTTTCCCATCCGAACCAATGCACACCATTAAAATTGTCGCCATAGACGCCCACAATTTTTTTTATATCTAAAATCCATCGGAATCACATATCACCCAAAATCAATGGAATATAGCACATGAAAAAAGAAAAAATCAATATTTCCCGTTTCGTGCCTTGTATGAACTGTAAAATGCCGACGTTAGCCTCTCTGAACCAACGCACACCATCAATAAGGTCATCACGGACGCCTACAAAAAATTTCAACGAAAAACCCGTCGGGATCAAATCCATGGACTATAGCACACAAAAATGAAAAAAATGGTATTTCCCATTACTGGCCTTGTTTGAACTTGAAAATGTTGACGTATGCCCCTATGGAACAACACACACCATTAATAAGGTCGTCATAGACGCCCACAAAAGTTTTTGGCCAAAAACACATTGGGATCATATATCACCCAAAATCCATTAACTATAGCACACGAAAAATAAAAAAATCGTTATTTCCGTTTCGGGTCTCGTTTGAATCTTCAATAGCCGATGGTTGCCCCTCCGAACCAACGCACGACCTTAAATAGGTCGTCACAGATGCCTACCAAAAATTTTGGTCAAAAACTCATCAAGATCACATATAACCCAAAATTCATGGACTATAGCACAAGAAAAATTGAAAAATCAGTATTTCCTTTTTCGAGCCTCGTTTGAACTTAAAAATGTCGATGTTTTCCCCTCCGGACCAACGCACGCCATCATTAAGGTTGTCATAGGTGACCACAATAAATTTCGGCCAAAAATCCATCGGGATCACATATCACCCAAAATCCTTGAACTATTACACACGAAAAATGAAAAAAATGATATTTACCGTTCCGGACCTCGTTTGAATTTGAAAATGTCGATGTTTTCCCCTATGGATAAACGCACACCCTAAATAAAGTCATCATGGACGTCCACTAAATTTTTTGGCCAAAACCTGTCAGGATCACATATCACCCAAAATTCATGGACAATAGCACATGAAAAATAGAAAAATCGATATTTTCCGTTTCAGATCTCGTTTGAACTTGAAAATACTGACGGTTGACCCTCCAGACGAACACACGCTAGTAAAAAAGTTGTCACGGACGCCAACATAAAGTTTCAAACAAAAACGCGTCGAGATCACATATCGCCGAAAATCCATAGACTATAGCACACAAAAAATGGAAAAATCGATATTTTCCATTCCGGGCATTGTTTGATCTTGTAAATGACGACGTTTTCCCCTTTAGACAACACACTCCATTAAATAGGTCGCACGGACACCCACAAATTATTTCGGCCAAAAACCCTTCGGGATCACGTATCATCCAAAATTCATAGACTATAGCACACAAAAAATAAAAAATAAGTATCTACCGTTCCGGTCCTCGTTTGAACTTAAAAATACTTACGTTTGTCCCTCCGAACCAACGTATGCCATTAAAAATGTTGTCACGATTGCCCACAAAAAAATTCGGCTAAAAATCCATCGAGATCACATATCACCCTAAATTCATGGACTATAGCACACGAAAAATGAAAAAATTGATATTTCCCATTTTGAGCCTCGTTTGAACTTGAAAATACTGATGTTAGCCCCTCCGGACCAACGCACGCCATCAATAAGGTCATCACAGGCGCCTATAAAAAGTTTCAGCGAAAAATCCGTTGGGATCACATATCACCCAAAATTCATGTACTATATAGCACACGAAAAATTAAAATAATACTATTTCTCATTTCGGGCCTTGTTTGCACTTGATAATGGCGACGTTTTATCCTCCGAACCAACACACACCATTAAATAGGTACGAAAAATGAAAAAAAATGGTATTTTCCATTCTGGGCCTCGTTGAACTTGAAAATGCTGACCTATGCCCCTCTGGACAAATGCACGCCATTAAACAGGTCGTCACCGACGGACACAAAAAATTTTGGCCAAAAACCCTTCGAGATCATATATCACCCAAAATCCATTGACTAGCACACAAAAAAGAAAAAAAAATGTTATTTCTGTTTTGGGTCTCGTTTGAACTTGCAATAGCTAACGTTTGCCCCTCTGAGCCAACGCATGCCATTAAAAAGGTCGTCACAGACGCCCACAAAAAAATTATTGTAAAAAACACGCTAAGATCATATATCACCAAAACTCGATGGACTATAGCACAAGAAAAATAGAAAAATCAGTATTTCTTTTTCCGAGCCTCGTTTGAACTTGTAAATGCCAACGTTTGCCCCTCCGGACCAACGCACGCCATCAATAAGGTTGTCACGTACAACCACAATAAATTTTGGCCCAAATTCAATCGGGATCACATATCACCTAAAATCAATGGACTATTACACACGAAAAGATAGAAAAATCGGTATTTCCCGCTTCGGGCCTCGTTTGAAGTTTAAAATTCCGACGTTTTCCCCTACGAACCAACGCACACCATTAAATAGGTCGTCGCAGACACCCACAAAAATTTCAGCCAAAAACCCGACAGGGTCACGTATCACAAAAAATCGATGAACTATAGCACTCGAAAAATGGAATAATTGATATTTCCCGTTTCGAACCTCGTTTGAACTTGAAAATGCTGACGTTTGCCCCTCGGGACCAACACACATCATTAATAAGGTCGTCACGGACGCCCACAAAAATATTTGGCCAAGAACCGGTTGCGATCACATATCACCCGAAATCCATAGACTATACACGAAAAATTAAAAAATTAGTATTTCCATTACGGGCCTTGTTTGAACTTGAGGGGAAAATATCGGCATTTTCAAGTTTAAATGAGTCTTGCAAACGTTGGCATTTATATGTTCAAACGAGGCTCGGAACGGAAAATTTTGATTCTTTCATTTTTCATCTGTTATACTCCTTTAAAACACCCAAAAACGACTTAGAATAGCGGTAAAACTCTTGGAAATTAAACAAAATAACCTTTGAACACGTGCATCAACTTTTTGGAAGAAAAAAAAAACCCCGACAAGTATCCACAGAAGATTCCACGGTCCGTGGAACATTTCACTGTCCATAGTGCCGGCCGTGAAACAATTACTACCTGACAGAGAGTTTCACTGAAACGGGTATAACTTTTTACTCAGGACTCTAATTAACACAAATTTGGTGGCGTTGAAAAGAAGACTCATAGACCTTTCATTTGAGCGGTTATGGGCCACATAATTCCTCATATTCTAAGAATTATGATCGTTTGAAGTTGATTTAAGTAGAATTTTATATCAAAACCAATCGGTTAGGAAACATTCAACTCAACTTAGTGTCAATGGATTCTTGTGACCTTAATTTATCTTCAAAATTATTCTTAAAAATTTTCGGGTTATTACATCCATGAACCACATCTTTTTTTTTTCGTATCGCCACTAAAATAAGGCTTTTAGCGACATTTGTAAGAGGTTTAGCGGCGGCTTAAGTCGCCACTAAATATAACTTTCGCAACAACTTTTAGCGACAATAGTAGATGTTTTTACGGCGGTTAAAGTTGTCACTAAATACTTTTAGCAACAAGTTTTATAAGTTTTAGCCATGGTTGTAGTTGCCGCTATAAGAATCTTTTAGTGACAACATGGAAAAGTGTTAGTGGCAGTTGTAGTCGCTACTAAAAGGACTTTTAGTAACAGCTTATATAAGATTTAGCGGCAGTTTTAGTCGCAGCAAGTACATCTTTTAGCGACAAAAGTTATAAGTTTTAGCGGCGGTCAAAGTCGCCGCTAATAGAACTTTTAGCGCCAACTTGAAAAAGTTTTCGGGCGGTTATAGTTGTCGCCAATAGAACTTCTAATGACAAAAGTTAAAAGTTTTAGCGGGGACTTTAGTCGCCGCGAATAATATTTTTGCGACAATATTATAAGGTTTTAACGGCGGTTTAAGTCGCCGCTAATAGTAATTTTCGCGACAAATTCGTATATTTTTAGCGGCGGTTATAGTCGCCGCTAATATTACTTTTAGCGACCGCTTATCGAAGTCGCCACCAAAAGAATTTTAGCGGCGGTTTTAGTCGCCGCGAAATTTAATCTATAGCAACAGCTGTTAAAAGTTTTAGCGGCATTTATAGTCGCTAAAATTAACTTATTGCAACAATTTTATTCATTTTGGCGGCGGTTATGATCGCCACTAATAAAAATACTTCTAGCAACAACTTTTATTGTTATCTGCGGCGGTTTTTGTCGCCACTAATATGAATTTCAGGAGCAACTTTGATCAGTTTTATCGGTTGGTGTTGTGGCTAATATTTACTTGTAGCAATAAAATTAGAAGTGTTAGCAGCGGTTGAAATCGCCACTAAAAACGACTTTTGGCAACAAGTTAGAGTCGCCTCTAAAAGGATCTATATGAACAGCGTTATAAAGATTAGCAGCAGCTATTACTAATAAATACTTTTAGCAGCAACCTTTAGAAGTTTTAGCGTAGGTTATAGTTTGTGTGCTCTAACTAGTCCAGATAGTTACCATTTGGGACCTTTTTGACATCATTCAATGAAATTTACATAATTCTTGATGCATTTAACTAATTAAAATTTTATATAATTCTTCTTGTAATCAAACTGACATTTCAATCAATATATTTTCCATTATCATTGATATATAATAGATAAATCATAAATAAAAGAGAAAATTGAACATAAAGATTAACAGGGAATATAGAGAGTATGGATTTGAAATCCAAATATGCATTAACTTGGGAAAATTTACAAGGAAGTATCTCCCCACTAGGGCAAGCAACCTACTAAAACTACATCTCTATTCCCCCACATAGCAATTAGGAAGGGGAAAATCAAATACAGAGGTCAAGCCATTGAAATAATAGAATGCCCACAAGGCTTTGGTCCAAGGGTAAGAGCGTAGCGCGTGATGTGTGGGTGCGGCCACCAACAAAAGCCAGGTATGTAAGTGGACAATGGTAAAGAGCAAGACTATTATCCACTGAGTTTCAAACTGTGCGCTACTGGTCTGGTCCTCGGGGAAAGAAAAAAACTAGCAAAAACTTACAAGCAAACATTTAATTCCTAGTACTTCTATGCCAACCCTTGATTCCTCCCTACAAATTTGTAAACACTAAACCTATATGATCAACATGATGTGAATCACTGTGGGGCATGAACTTGAGTTAGGACCGAAAAGGAAAAAGGAAACTCATGTACAAATGGTAATTTGCATGTCTCAATGTGCTAAATCCACACTTGCAGTGCCGATGCTTGCCTTGTCGACTACGCGTACATTGTACAGCTCATAAACTCTTGCACGGTTCTCCGCCCACCATTTTTCTGCTTGTTTCTCGCTAAACCGCTTCCGGCTGCAAGTTTTGACATACATTAGCCTTGATTCCATTAAAAAATAATGATTATATGATTTCATTGTATAATTATTGTGTAGTGAAGTTTTGGCGACTCCGGGATAACTGCACAAACAGCATAAATTTAATTGGCGACTCTGGGATAACTGCAGATATAAAAGCAACGAAGAGGATCTTGTCCACATGCTCAAATGTATTTTCTTTAATGTACACATAGAAGAAAAAGAGAAGTTGGCAGGTTATAGTCAGCAGCCACAAAGAATAATAACAGGAGATTTGCGTTGGCTGTTTACCTGAACCGAACCCTTTTAAGATCTTTGACGCCTCCAGGTAGGGAGGTAAGAGTAATATATACACCTGGCTCATCTTGCTCAACCCATTCATTCTCGTTACGAGAATCACATTCTTTTGTTCTGCCCCCATTTTTTGTTGTTGCCTCTGGATTCCCTTGTCTATTGTGAACAGCACTGCGATTACTGGCATTGCTTGATCCATTAGAAAGCAACTGGCTGTTAGATACACTTGACTCCAGTTCTTGAAAAGTAAGTTGACTGTGAACTTGGTCAATACAGCCATTAGGTATATCACTGGAGGTAATATTGGATTCGGAGGAAACTGATTTAGGAGATTTGACGTTTCGGCCAGGACCTACTGGCAGCCTTTCAGCCATTTCCTTCAGCTATAAAAAACAAAGACACACAGTACATAATATCAGGACGAGAAGCTAACGAAACTGAGAAATGAAGAGAAGCACAATTTTTTTCCTACACAAGCACAACTTTGTCACAACTTAAAAGTCTAATGGTAAAAATGACTCTAACTACCTGAGAAGTAAGTGACTTGATCACTTCTTTTGCTGCTTTGCATTTGGCTGTCTCCTCCCCCGCAATTGATATTGCCTCCTTCAGCTGCTTACTAGTTCTTTCCAGTTCTACCTCTTGAAGTTGAGCCTTGCGTGTAAGAGTTTCCACCTATGATAAAGATAGTCAAGTAGTTTGGACACAGCAATATTAGAAGTTGGCACAAGCATTAAAATCATACACAAGCTTCTATCTCAGTTTTCCATCCACCAACTCGATAAATGTAGCTTAATGTTTTTCACAAAACTAGAGACACTTTGGTACTTTATATTTGTGACAGGCCAAATCAACACCTCATTGCAAAGTTTGAGACCCATATCAGAAACAAGTATAAAAACATGTAGAGAAGTGAAGAAACTGCATCAGAAGGAGATAGCTGCATAGTAGAAAAATAACCTACCTGTGCTCTTAATTTAGCAACCTCTTGACTAAGACTTCCATTTGTCCTTTTAGCATCATCCACAACAATCCTTGGAGATGTAAGTCCACCGAGTGTTGGAGTTGGTGTAGTAGAACGAGGTGGACTGGCCCGTCTAGATGTTGGTGATGTTGCTCGAGAAACAATCCTTGAACCAGGAACTGAAGCAGAGAAGAACTTCTTGGACGAGGCAAACACTTGATTGGAAGATTTGGAACTATTCAGAGCTCCCAATTGTGAGTTACTACTGGGAATAGGTGACACACGACTGCTGTTGAATTCAAACTTTTTCTTCTGTTTGGAAGAGCGGGTTTCAACTTGTTTGAAGGATTCCATCGAAGAAAATCTAGTAAGATGAGGTCGAGACCTTATATCCAGCTTAGTACTTTTGTCTATGCCATCAGTTAACCCCTGGTTCAGGCTTCCTCTTCGACTCATGGAAGCCTCAGATGAAGCATCGATTTCAATAACCTTTTTCAATTTATTACAACAATTATCACAGACACGATAAGGTTTATTGGGATTTGGTGCCATTGATGTCTTCAGTGATTTCTTGCTGCTACATGAATGACAAAAGACAAGACCACAGTTATAACAATTGTGGCGCTTCCTTTTGAAATTAAAAGGAAGACGACATCCAGAACACATGGATTGGTCAACCCCTGACGCCCATTTATGAAGGCAAATAGCTGCCGTAAAATTAGTACCACAAGCAATACTTTTGACTTGCTTGTCTTTCAAAGCTTCCACTAAGGTGGGAGAATTTCTGTCATCAGTATTACCATGACCCAATCTTCCATTTGCTCCCTTACCCCATGTGTAAACTTCAGTTCGGGAAGTCAAGACAGCAACATGGTAAGCACCGCATGCTATCTCCTCGACAAAGCTCTTTGAAAGTTTTCCTTCAACATGACAAGGAAGCTTCCCATCAGCTTGAGGATGACCTAATTGACCATATACAGGACTTCCCATTGTATATACATGACCTGAAGTGGTTAGAGCAACTGTCAAGCTATGTCCACAAGTAACCTGGCAAAAGTTGGGTTCAACAATAGCTGCAACACAAGTAGGAACAAGTTTTGACTCCTTGTCACCATGCCCAAGTCGACCTTTATCCCCATCTCCCCAAGTAAAAAGTTTCCCTGAAGAACAATTGCTTGAACTAGAGTTCCCCACCATGACTTCAACAACTGCAGCAGTATGCCAAACGCCACAAGCTGCTCGAACAGTTCGAAGCCCCTTCAGAGATTCCACTTCCCTAGGCTTTGAAATACTCTTTCTATCTCCATGACCAAGAACTCCAAAAGTTCCATCCCCGAAAGTAAATAATTGGCCAGCAGAGGTCACCACAGCGGTATGCCAGGGCCCACAGGAGATATAAGAAACATGTATGCCCTCTAAGGGTCCATTTACTCTTTTGGGGACCCAATGACTAACTTCATTCCCATGCCCAAGAAGACCAAAATCGCCGGCACCCCATGTGTACAATTCACCAGAAAGTGTTACAGCACAGGAATGATTTTCACCACAAGCAACAAGCTCAATGTTTGTGTGGCTGAGGGAATCTATAAGCTTTGGATGCAAAACATCAGAATCGACACCATGCCCAAGCCTGCCTCCTGATTCCTCACCCCAAGAGAACATCTCACCCTGCTTTGTTACTAGTGCTGCGTGTTTTCCACTGCAAGCTAAATTTTGGACATCCAGTACGACTGTAGACTCTAAAGCTTTGGGCAATAACGAATCTACTTTGACACCATTACAACTGTCAATCCTATGAGGTCCACCACCCAGGACACCATCACCAGTCCCTTCTCCCCACATGAAAACATCTCCTAATGCATCACCATCATCATGACCAGACCCTTGACTTGATGAGCTAACAGCACTTGAAAGGCTTACTCTAAAATTATCCATACCCATTGCCTTCATCTGACCATTTATGTCATTTGAACCTCCAGAAGATAAAGAATGAATTGAAGCACTAGCAGAATCTGAAGGGAAAAAGCCCTTGGGAGGTACAGCATATAAAATAACATCAGAAAAGGCCTTATTTACACCATTTTTAGGTGGGCTTCCATATGGACTATGAAGGCGAAGTTGGTCACCACCATCCTGATGGAAATATAGATGTCATTCAACTTAGAGCAAAACGAAATTATATAATTTCAACCTGAATATTGACAAACATAAAGTATCAGCTGCATATGCATGCTTAGGCATGAGGGACGGAATGTACCTTCTGTGAACTATCACCACTACCAAAAGGAGAATGCAGAGGAGAGCTTCTCCGCGTATATGTTCTGGGACTAGTGGCACCAGAAGGAATTCCATCGCTCCTTGAGTCTGTTCTCCACTTTCGCTGGTGCCCACGCGAAATTAAAGCCTTCAAGCCACTAAACCATACCTCTGCTTCCTCTTTATCTTTGCATATCTAAAACATAAGATTGAAGAGCAAGGTGAGAGAGTTAGTTTCTGTAACCAGATTCAAATAACAACGAAATAAGACAGAATTGCATGAATTACATACAAAACTTCCCCTCTAAAAAAGATACAGCTATTACTGATGAAATTCTTACCAAATCCAGTGATCTATCATTATATATGAGAGAAAAAGATTGGTACTCTTTCTCAGGTCGTGGATGCCTTTGAAATATTGGCTGGAAAAGAGCAAAAGCAATGCTTATCAGTCAGATACACCACTAACCCTTCATATAGGTTGTTAGACTAGACTGAAAAAAACATGTCCAATAAGAACTACAAATTTGGCGAAATAAAAGAGAAAAAGACATTGATGCCAAATTCATATCATCAAAGTATGTACCTATGTGAACAAGCCAAAAGAAATCATTAATTACTATAAAGTGAACAAAATCAACCAACAACAGCTAGTATAGCATGGACTTTAACCGAGAGTGCTCACACGACCACTTAGTTTTAACATGAAAATAAGCATACAAATTCAGCAATATTCCCTCAGAATGAGGTACATAACATATGAAAAGACATCAAGCGTAAAATTCTGGTATAGTTTTTGGTGCAACATGCAAGACAAAGGATGAAGACAGCATGCTAGAGTTCATTAGTCCTTTACAGGTTTATTGATCTTCCACATGGGGGCCTATCTGTTTATTTTTTTATAGGTGGTTCCCACATTATGCATCTGCAAGAACCATCTAAGTGTTTTCCTTAAGTATCAATAAATATTTATTCACCATTTCAAAGGAAAAAAGTATGTACGTGTAACCATGTTTACTTATTGAGGAGCATATGTGGATATACATATGAAAGAGACGGAGAAATGAAGACAAAAAGATTATTATGCATTTTGTTGATTAACCATGACATAAGCAAAAATTCCTTTAGCAGAAGATGTTTGATCCCTACCATCCTCCAATTTTTTCTTCCTCTTATGTCCTCTTAATTTTGACTGTTAAAAGACTCAAAGTATATTTAACATGATATTTCCAAAAGAAGATAAAGAAGCTATTCTTTTGAGACACATTTGTGGACGTTGATGACACCGTTCATGATAGTTCAAGAACATTGATTAAAATTCTGTACCAAATTTAACATTTAGGTTGCTTATCTTGCTAGATCTCACTAATTCGATGCGCGTTGGTTTACAGTTCTCTCCAAGGAACTCTTAGTCTATTTGTTAGGAATCTGCTTTTGAACTGCAGTAAATTTAATTTTACTGCTTTTGTTTTAAGTAAGACTTAGTCAATTAGTTGTTAGTCACGTGTTCCTATTATTTAGGAGTTATTTAGTGAACTGCTAGGTCGCGTATTAATTTTTTATTTCATTCGAGGTTCTTATATATGTAACCTGAAGCATTAATAAAAGAGATCATTCTACTTCTATTCTGTTATTTCTCTCGTCTTTTTGTTTCAGCCGCAGTCTATGTTTTTCCTTTAGCTATGTATTAACCTTAACATCTTTTAAAACCTTCAATTGGTATCAGGAGCTTTATTTTCTTGAGGAACCTGTGTGTGTGTGCATGCAAATCAGATTTCGTGTATACCATAAACGGAGAAGCAAGTTATTCTTCAATGGTACCACCAACTTTTGGTGGAGGAAGTTATTGAATCTGGGCTGTTAGAATGCAGGCATATCTGGAAGTTTTGGATCTCTGGGAGGCCGTAGAAGATGAATACGAGATTGCTCCCTTGCCAAATAATCCCACGATGGTGCAGATTAAAAATCACTAGGAAAGGAAAATTAAGAAATCAAAGGCAAAGGCATGTTTATTTGCTGTATTTTCATCCACTGTCTTCACTCGTATGACGTATCATGTCTCTGAAGTCGGCAAAAGAGGTATGGAATTATCTCAAGACTGAGTATGAAGGAGATGAAAGAATTCGAGGGATACAAGTGTTGAATTTGGTACGTGAGTTTGAGTTGCAAAGGATAAAGGAAAGTGAAACCATAAAGGAGTACTTTGACTGACTTCTTAACATGGAAAATCACGTCAGATTGTTGAGTTCCACTTTTAAACTGCAGACAGAAAATTGGAGTTTACAGTTTCCAAAGCGAGGAGTGTTAGGAATCTGCTTTTGAACTGCAGTAAATTTACTTTTACTGCTTTTGTTTTAAGTAAGACTTAGTCAATTAGTTGTTAGTCATGTATTCCTATTATTTAGGAGTTATTTAGTGAACTATTAGGTCATGTGTTATTGTTTTTGTTTCATTCGAGGTTCTGATATATGTAACCTGAAATTAAAGAGGTCCTTCTACTTCTATTCTGTTATTTTTCTGGTCTTTTTGTTTCAGCTGCAGTCTTTGTTTTCCCTTTGGCTGTGTATTAACCTTAACAGCTTTTAAAACCTTCACTATTACCTTCTTTCTATGTGTTCACTAATGAACAGAGAGGAGGGATTGCTTGTGCCAAGCAACAGAAAACAAACATTCAGTGAAACAGAAGCTCATGGGCTAATTAAGATGCAAGCTAATTACTGAACTATGACGACTTATAAATCCATTTGACATCGACTTTTGTTTAACATCTGAAAGCCACTAATACACATATATTTAACCACATATTTGATACAGAATGAGTCATCTGACATTTCACCATATAAGTTCTTCCATCTCCATTTAAAAAAACAGAAGGAGATATAGAAAGAAGGATAAATTTGTAGACATAATCAAATAAAACCTGTCAAAAAGTTCGTAGAACGGAGATTAGCTATCTTCAGCAGAAAAAACTTACAGTGCGTTGTCCAGATATTATTCTTGACACATGACTCAGCTTAAGGTGTTTCTCCTCTTTACCTGAAAACCATATCAGAGCAGACTCATCCTGAAACATAATGACAAACTTCTTCTTTAGACTCTGAGCATTACCTTCAATTAAAACTAAGTTCCAAGGATCACAGTAGTTAAGTTAGCTGCGATACAATGAAGCAATACACAGATTTTTGTAGTAAATTCCTACCTCAATAATGAAAGGTATATTGAAATAATCGATATCCATACAGCGAGCTTGAGACTATTTTATATCAGTAACAGTTTATTTATAAGCAAAGTCATCAACACTGACAAATAAGGAAATGGTGATCCTCAAAGGCTTTAGGTTTAAACCCCAAATGTTAGAAACATGAGCTCAAATGTTGGCACTATTTGGGACAAGGAAACAAAAAACAAAATACCTGGGATGAAGTTCACATGTGTATTCTAATTTCTAAAAGCAGTCAAAAACACTACTTCGCAATGGTTACATGACAACAGGAATTATGAACAAAGAACCTCTGTGCCAATGGTTAATACAAGCATTTGGAAGAGAACTCAGACTTCCGATTTTCGGTGAACTCTAATTTTCTTACTTATTATCATGAAACAGACCGACTATTTTGGCTTCTTTTTTGTGTATGGCAGTTGGGCTACTATTTATCAGTTTCAAATTGTCACAGAGGTTGAAGGACTTTGATTCCTTATGTTTACTTTTCAAACATCACAATAGACATTCTCCTAGTATTATTTGCATATCTAAAGGATACTACTTCAATTTGAGTTTTGAGATACATGCATGCGAAAACTGAAGACAGAGTAACAAAAAGAAATTGCAATCATGATATTAAATTTATTACTTTTTTGATAAGTATACCCATATTAGTAAATATTACCAGTCACTAATCAGAACTGAGACAAGCGTTGAGGATGAAATATCTACATGCCGCACACATAAAATTGAAGATAGGCCAAAACACAACAAACTTCAACAGCACTGTAAAATCAAGGAGAAAGATACGCATAAATGTACTAATTTGCTTCATTAAGATACCAACGTCATGGTGAACCTACACTTCCAACTTTAGAGGATGCCAATGTCCGCCTATTACATGCTTCTTCGCAACCAGTTCTACGTCCTAAAACTCTCAGTATGGAGAACTCTATCTCGATCTCCCGAATAAATGATAGAGGTTCTTGTAACAACATCTAGTCGTCTAGATGTGGGGTCTCACCAAACGAATCTAAGTGCAGCCAACTGTGGTATAGTTGGATCTACATGGACGCCCATCTCACACTCACACTCACACAGCTAATATGGTTACAAAGTTGGGATGCATAGAATCTCATACAAGATTTCAGTGCCAAGAAAGGCAAGAGCCAAATGTAAGAAAAAAGTAACAAAAACAGAATGAAATGAAGCTTACATTTGCCAGACGGAAGGGACAAAACTTTGGCTTTCCCCTTCTTCCATACTTCAGCAAACATGCCCCCTTTTTTAGAGCAGTTGTTGCCTGAGATAAATCAAATAAAAGGAACATGAAGCTAATAGGACATTAAACTAAATGCTGCATATGCAAAGAGAGAATGACTAATATTAAAAGGCTCGCAAACAATTAAGACTTCTGAATTAGGACATGGAAGTAAATACAACAAGACAGACTCTTTAAAGTAAGGTGCATTAGTAACCATCATTTTTTAACATTAAAAATCTCATAGATTATATGGTAAGAATTTCTACTAATTCTGAATCTGAAGTCTCCTTTCACCAAAACTTTATGTGTAAACTAATTATTAAAATGAATTGTTTGGTGTTGCATAAATTCAGATTTGGAAAATTACAAAATCTGCTATCTTTCCTCTTATTTTTTTTTTAAAAAGTTTATTTTTCAAAAAATTACAAAATCTGAAGGAGACAAATTCTAGTTTCATTAGCAAGAGAAAACTTGCTAATGAGACAACCTTAATACTTGTTCACGTAACATCCTTCATTCACTAAGATCTCTATTCAGCCATATTTCTTCTACAAAGGAGTAAGGCATTACTGAAACAAATCTTCTAAATCCAATAACTTTTTTAAACATGCATATCCAGCTTAAAAGATAACCAATATGACAGAAATGCATCAACAACATACCCCGTCTAATGTCGGAGAGGGTAGAGTGTACGCAGACCTTGTCCGTACCTTGGGGCTTGGGAGCAGTGTTATTAAAATCAAAAGCGTAAAAAAGCTCTAAGGTCTGCTGGGGCTTTAAGCACAAAGCGCTCAAATAAAGTATGGGCTTTAATGAAAAAAAAGGCGCAAAGGGAGAAAAAATACAAATAGTATTTATTAAGTCCAAGACTAATAATTATAAGCATGAATGACAAATATATAAACAGATAAATGGGAAAAAAAATTACGTCTTTTAGCCTTGATAACGACAGTGAAGTGCACATTAAGTGAGGCAAAATGTTCAACACATTTCGAGCCTAAGCGCGCCTTTAACAACACTACTTGGAAGGGTAGAGAGCTTGTTTTCGATAGACCCTCGGCTCAAGGAAAGCAACATATCCAGTGAAATGCATGTTCAGCAAATAATTCACTGATTATTACTCACAATATTACAGGCTTGAAATAATGACAAGAGTTGGAAGAATGAGACAGTATATTTTTACCTGTTCAATATCCCTTTCAACTAGTCCACTAGCTCTGTTGACATCTGAATTCATTCTACCAGTGACAAACATAAAAAAATGACAACCCCAAAACTATCCCTAACAGTAAGCCCCAATCTCTAAAAAACCCATTTTCAGCTCCAATTCCTCCCATTCATTCATCAAACTCACCAACTCTTTCAGCTCCAAAACTCAATCCTCCCAATAAGAATCATCCCAAATTCATCAATTCTTCAAATAGTGAATAACCCAATTTCTTAATAAGAACTGAACTGCAGTAATTGCAACGCCTTTTGGGGGATTTGTAGTAACAGTGCATTAAATGCAGGAAACCCCACAAGGAAAAAAACTTGTAAACCGAAAATGGGTTTATGGGTGTAGTAAATTTCACTAAGAAAAACGGAAATGAAAGACACCCATATAGTTAAAACAACAAATTTAGCTCCTTTTTGGGTGTCTTTAGTTCAATTTTCAGAAGAAAATGCTTGTAAACCGAAAATGGGTTGATGGGTGTGGTAAATTTTACTAAGAAAAACGATAAAGAAAGAAACCCATATAGCTAAAACAACAAATGGATGGACTAATAGTGACAATGAGTGTAATAAGCTGGACTGTTTCTGCTGATTGAGAGAGAAAGAGAGAAGGGATTTTAGAGAGAGAAAGAATGGCAGAGAGATCAGGAGTAGAATCTATAGCTATTTGGGGAATCAATTGATCTAAATTTTTCCAATTGAAGGAAGAAGCAAAAAACACAGAGGCATACAGTGTTGTTTGCAGATGAGAGAGAAGGGAAAGGTACTGAAGAGAGAGAAAGAGAGAGTGTGGATTTAAGTAGAAAAAATTAATTAAGTATTTTCCACCTGTTAAATTATACCCGCGAGAATCTATCAAAAACAGTTTCTCTAGCTTTCAAGTTAGTTCCGTAGACTTCATTCGTGTGATTATATTGAAAAATGTTGTTGTTGTTAAATTATTGTGACAAACAACCTTTCTACCTTCCAAGTTAGCTCTACGACCTCACTCGTGTAATTACACTGGAGTTGTTGTTGTTATTATTAAATTATAGCGGCAAATAACTTTTCTACTTCTCAAGTTCAGTCTTGTAATTATATAGGATATGATGTTGTTGTTATATAGTGGCAAATAATTTTTCTACCTCTCAAGTTAACTCTTCCGACTTTACTTGTATAATTACACCGAGAGTGTTGTTGTTAAATTATAATGGCATTCTTTCGATTCATGTGAACTATTTCTTACTATGTAATTCTTTTTTCTTTCTTTCGTGTCTAATCAAACACTTTCAAATAAATAAAATAGTAATAACACAAATTTTGACAAACGTTTTAAGATATATTTCTTTTCTATATTAATATGAGGAAATTTAATATCTTATGCTAAAAAATTTAATTAAATTATTCACTCGAAAAAGTGAAACATAATAATAACTATTTTGGGATGAATGGAGTATTACACTAATATAAAATTTCATCATTTATTGCAGTTCTCGAACTCGAGTCTTATATATAAAGTTATCTTTATTATAAATTATTTTACTCTTTAATACAAAAAATTTCAACACGAATTCAAATTTCATCGAACCCTAAAATATAATTTGCTTGTATGTTCAATCACCATGTTTGATTCAATAAACAAATGAATTTATACACTATGTTTGACCTCAAATTAAATACTAGATGCTTTAACTCTTGTTCTCTAAAATCCTTGGTGTTTTTTTAAAAAAAGGAATGAAACAACCTAAAATATATTCTTTTTTTTTCTTTTGTCAAATCAAATAAATTAACAGAAAACTCTAATATTATATTCTTTTCTTTTCTTTTTTCTGTCTCTTTGTTTATGTGGTTTCTAAATAAAGTGTGGATTTTTATTCTTCATAGTGGAAGTTTTGAAAAGAAAATGAAGAAAAATAAAATTATCTTAAATTATTAATTAAGATATGGTACTCAAATATATATATAAAAAAAATTCCCCTCAAATTGAGTAAACCAATAAAAGTGGCTTATTAATGTTGATTTGATTTATCAACAGAAAATACTTCCTAGTATTCATTTTATTAGTTTTGACTTTGTCGGTGGGAGATAAAACAATTGTTTGTAAATGCATTTGCTATTAAATCAATTATGGTGATTGAACATAGATACAAATTATATCTTATCCCTCGTTACATTGGAATTCGCATCAAAAAAATTTCATAAAGAAGGTAAAGCGCTTTCGAACAAACACGACTTCATACGTAAGACTTAAACTTGAGATCCAATTAATGATGAATACTTCTTATCAGTCCATCATAAATTTTGATAATTTGCAGTAATAAATTTCAATCGCCTTCTATTTGTTTTATTTTATTTTTAAGATATATTATGACCAAAATATGCCCCTTGAAAACAACACTTGTCTTTTCAACATATTGAAAATGACCAATACCACAACTCTACAAGCTTAAGCACTTTTTTAGTTGTAGAAAAAGAAATAGCCACAAAAGAGAATTGTACATGGTCCCTTCTTTAAACATATTTGTGTGTGGTGATGTACTTATCAATAATATTTTATTTTATTTTTGATAATTGGGGTGTTCAGATCATTTTACGCGCACCTTGATTAATTTTAGAAGATATTTATTATGTACCAGTTAACTTTGTCTACCAAAGCTAGGATAGATGTGGAAGAAATCACTTAATATTTTTGTTTTTGTTGGAGATTTGAACGTAAATTCTCATGATTCTCAATCCATTTTATTGACCACTGACCGCCTTTGATTATACTTATCAATAATTATATTCAACAAAAACTATCCACATGAAAAAATAAAATGGAGTTTGGCTTTAAACAAAAACATATCATGTGAGATGCTTCATTATCTCATCAAACTAAACCACTTAGATGTGTTATTTTATTCAAATCTTTTTTCCACTTTTAGTTTTTTTTCTCACTATTTTTATGTACAAGTCATTGACCTTTGATTGCTTGGACCAAAAGGTCAGAGAGAACCAATAGCGTACGCAAGATTATTTTTTTTCAAAGCGTCGTTAGTCTATTGTCGCAATTCAAAATTAAGTTTATTTAGATTCAAGATTTTATCAAAGCGTTGTTAGTCTATTGTCACAATTCAAAATTAAGTTTATTTAGATTTAAAACTATGATGTTTTTTAAAACTTTATTTCATGTGTAAACTGATATTTGCTTTTTTCAAATGACATCAGCCTATCATATATACATATTATTTTAGAGAAATATATTTACATGTATATGGAGAGAAAAAAATCAACGAACCAATGTCGAATGACACCCTTTATAAAAATCCTATGCTGCTCGAACTCTCCAAAATTGTTATCATACTAGTATCAGATCCTCCAAAATACACTATTTTTGGAGGATCTGCATACACCTAGCAACATTTTTGAAGAGCCCGAGCAACAAGAGATGAAATTTAATTTTTTTTATCAATTTCTCATTGCATCTAAAGCTCAAATGTTCATATAAAACTCAAAAAATTCTTCTAATTTCTGCATCCAGCTACTACATTTGAAAAAAAAAAAAAAAGTACTACTTTTACTGTACAAAGACCAAAGTTCTTCAATTTCACATGCTGGTATTCTGATGAGAGCATTATAAGTTGTTTTGAACTGTACAAATCCAAAGAAACTTCTGCTATCAACAAATAGGAATTCAAGAATCACTACAGCTTCTGGACTTTTTAACTTTTCTCTGGAAACTGCAAATCTCTCAATCCTCAAAAGAACTGGTTTCTTCTGTTTTGTCATCTTCACTAAAGCTAGATGACATCTCTGCAGCAGACCTAGAACGAACACAGCGGGTGTCATTGTAACATAACAGTAAAGACGATTCTTAAAAAGATTTAACTTATATAAACTGACATTGCAAATAATTTTCACACTACAGGAACCTGTCTTTTCAGGTAATAACTAGTCTCACTACTGTCCATATATAAAAGTTAGAAGTCGTTCTTAACACCTTTACTATCACACCGACAAATACAAGACAGCAGAACTTAATATACTCGGTAATGACTACCGACATTTGTGTTGAACACTATGCTATGCACAACGTACAGAAGATGGACCGTACATTGTTCTGAAGTGTCGTAAGTCAACCTTCTATGAATGCGCAAGACAAGGTAATGGAGTTGGAGACAGGAGACATAAATCACTTATGAGAGGCAGAACTTTCTACCATGTATTCTTCTGTACTTCACATCACAAATCTATCTTTAAAATTGTTTCAGCAAAAGCCATTGAAGAACTAAATATGATTCTCCGAAACCTTGACATCTCAGTCAAACATCTCAAGATGGAGCCATATAAGCTCAAATATAGATGCACATTCACAATTGCACAGTACGCATATTTATAGATTAGAAACCAAGATCTTAAACATGGCCAGACCTTATCTGATGATTTGTCTGGGATGGCATTCCAGTCACTGATGCTTTCCTCACATACTCTTGATGGTTAGGAGCTTCATCATCCCTTGCTCTTTTGGCAGCCTTCAAAATTTTTGTATTCAAAGAGTTCAAATGACCATATCTTTACCTAAAGGAATTACAAATAGTAACATACTAAGATGATCTAAAAAGCTTACCCTCATTTCATTCTCCCAGGGTATCTTCACGCGATCTTCATTATAATCTTCATCAACTGTTGGTCTGTCCACATGGATGTAATCCTATATATCATAATCAAGGTAAAATTATCAGTTTATTGCTGGATAACAAAGAAGCACAGCACAAAAATGGCATTATACCTTTTCAACTTTACTGGGGAGCTCTCTCTCTGGACAATAACGATGCTTACTTCCCTTTTGGAAAAAAATTGAAGGCTTGCATTCAAGATCTTCCTCCTCCGCAATCTCAAGGCTCACGCCATTGCGGCTAGTGAACCTAGGCGTCACCTGCTCCCTATTGACTTTTGCACTGTAGGAACTTCGCAAACCACCACTAGAGCCAGGACTAGTTTTTATTTCTGCACCATCATGTGTAGCCATAAGCTTATAGTTGCATCTGCCATCAACTGCCACTTCTCTTCCAGAACCTTTGCGCATCTCTATCGACGAGTTCTGCTCAAGATAGTAACGATCACCATTGTGCATAGAGGAATTCTGACCAGGCTTTTGGTTGATGTAATATTCAGGATGAGAAGACTTGTTTGATTTTTTGAAATTTGCACCATCCAAATCAGAGCCATGAGAGTTTGTCTTGGAAATGGATCCATACCCCTATTAGACCAACGCAAAAGCAGAGTTGGTAAATCAACAGATTGACTTGAGTGCTTTAGCTTTGACTGTAAGATCTAGATATGGTAGGGCAGGAGGCACTAAATAAAGCACAATTATATCTCAACCCATTCATATGTGAGCCAGTAGAAAAATGTAAAGATGTTTAAATCCTCGAGATAGGTAAGGTCTCTCGCTAAAACAAGTCTCCCTCCATGGTCCATGAATCTTTTTTAGAAAGGTCTATCCATGGTCCAATGCAAAATATCTAAATGAAAAAGAAGTTGAATAATAGCCCTACATAATTCTTTTGTGTAGTGTTGCTATTCCACAGTTCTATGATTAGTACTTACTTCACATTATTCATTTAAAAGATCAACTGACTAATAGGGATGGCAATGGGGTGGGACGGAGCGGTTGCAGGGCAAACCCGCATAAACCCGTGGAGACTTTAAACCGCTCCGCACTGCCCCGCATTGACTAATTTACTATTTTCAACCCGCCCACCCCGCTCCACATTAACCCATCCCGCATAAACCCGCCCCGCATAAGTTTTCTTACTATTTTATTTCACTTTGTTATTTAGTTTTAACATTCGACTATAATTCTTTTTTAATATTCAATTTATAAATTCTAATTATGAAATACAATTAAAAATTTAACATAAGTTGCTGCTTAGATTCAAATTTAACAAAAAGGTAAAAAAAAAAAAAAAATTAAAAAAACATCAACAGTTAGACAGTGAAGTCGAAGCTTAGAGCTTAACATTAGGCTATAACATCAACAGTTACATTGTAAACCCGCACCCGCCCCGCTAAGAATTGGAAAAAATCTATTTCAACCCGCCCCGCATAGGCCTAAACCCACTCCACATCCGCCCCGCCCCATTGCCATCCCTACTGACTGAAGTATATCAGCAACTGTTGTCCCAGAGTAAAAAAAAATATAAAATTCCTAGTCTAAATTCAATTAATTATCAACTAGACACAAAATCAAGCATTCCTGTACATAATGCAGTAAGTTCATGGTTGAGAACTATGAAATCAAAGTTTACCGAATCACTAAGATCAATTTGCACAAGATCCACTTACTATGCATGAATTGGATTGCTTGTCGACTTTAGTGAAATCTGGTGTAAGATATGGAACAGGTTCTCCAGCATATTCAGGGTCTGACAAACATTAATATGAAAGTAAAAGTCAGCAACTCTCTGTGTTAGACACTAAATTACACTTTCAGAATCCACAATAAGATGCAAAAACCAAAAAAAAATGGTACATGCTCAAGCATAAAAACTTGAACATGAAGTACAATGCTGAGTAGAAGTGGTATCAGACGTGGCAATAAGAACTTCACTCATTCAGCAACAAAGAACCCTCACTCTTTTTTACATCTAAACAAAAATTGGTCTGAATACTACAGGAACGTTATACACCGCATACTTGTGCATGTGGAAGTTTCAAACATCACAAAACTACAATAATGGGCACAGTGAAGTTGATAAAGTATTATTAAAATTTTAATTTTATTCCTCTCGAAAGAAAGAAGATGAACCAAATTAAAGTTTACGAGGTTCTCAGCTTTGTTCTGCCAACTCAATTTTAAGTACAAGAGCAGACAAACACGTAATTATGGATATACAAGCATATGTTTAAGATGGATGACCTCAATAAAAGGACTAGCACAAAAATAAACCCCTTAGTATCAAGAGAACATGAAAAAAGGACTTCATAACTTGCAGATTAAGAACAAGCTGACCCTAATTCATTAAATTCATAATTACCACTCTTTTGAAATCTAAAGAACAGAATCAGCTTAGGTCTTAATCCAAATTTAATAATATTGCCAATATGAGCTGGTTTTGTTAATCAATCAGGATCGTATTAGCATTTCTTATAAAATAAACCCAGTATTGTCATAATTATTTTTTAAACATAATAAGAACTGTTCTAAATACAAAAATATCTTGTTCCTTACGAAACTGTACATAAATTTTCACAGAGCTATTTGATGAGAGAAGTGTTTTAGTTGTATAGAAGCACGACAAAACTGAAAAATCAAAAGCTAAACTAAATAGGAACAGAATTAGTTCTCAAAAAGAACAAACTAAATAGGAACAGAATTAGCATGCTTTAAGGAGACAAAGCCTCTTCTGGGAGAGAAAGCCATGCACACTCAAAAGTCAATGAAATGAATGGATGTAAAAAGACTTGGATCAGAAAAAGGTCAACAGTGAAAGAGAAGCAACCATTTTTAACTCACCGTCAACAGGAGTTTGCACTGATGATTCAAAAGCACCCCGTGGAAGCAGGTCAAATACTACACCAAGTAGTGGACCATCCTGGCGGTAGAGACTTCCCAATTGCCTCTTCACAGCAGTAATTGAAGCATTTTCTACCTTGGCTTTCACTTTTAGATACCCTGATGGGCCAGTCCTTGGTTTCACATACTTGAGATCAGTAGGTTCATTACCTGGTAGGTATCTTGAAGTTGCCATATCAAATGATTCTACATTTTGCGAAAAACGTGCATCCTGTAAGGAAGAGCTACTTCCTGAAGGTGTGTCCTCCATGAGGTTAGACTCTGCTCTATACCTAGTGTCAACTTCACGTGTCACATCCGCAGCTGATACTTCTGGCCCAGTTAATCTTCTACTTTCAACTTCTCGATGATCAAAATATTTATCATCTCCTTGCTTAGTACTTCCACAAGAATCCTGCCTAAAACCGCTGCCACGGTCCTGAATGACGCCACTTGAACGATCTTGTCTTCCTTTTGCATTGGTTTCCCGACTTAATATCCTCTTGTCTTTCAACCGCCTATGACAAAACCACCCAGAAACCTGCTTTTCTGTTAATCCCAATGACTGTGCCGCCTCCAATTTCATTGACTCTGTAGGATACTTATGCTCTGAAATTTTGCAAGCTCTCTCATAGTTATATTTGAAATAACATACTGCATAGAAGCTTATTCAAAGCAAGAAAAAGTTAGTAAGATCTGTTACCCTCATAGAATTTCTCTAGACCTTCAATTTGTGCAGGTGTCTTGAGTATTCTTGCCTTGAGTTTCCCAACATGACCTTTATCATCTTCGGAATGTATTTCACGTGAACCTAGATTATGGATAAAATACATTAATAAAGCCAACAACTATGCAAGCTGGAAATAAGGATCACAATCAATTGTTTCAAGTTCCAACACCAGCAGGTCCGACTTTAAATTGAACAAATTCATAAGCATTATTTGAGATATCTAATATTCAAACCAAAGGGAACCAATCTAGTTGATTACGGTGGAAAGCAGAATCCACAACTAACCACAATGCAGAAAAGTAGTCATCCATACTACCAGACTTAATTTATACTCCCTCCGTTTCAATTTGTTTGTCTTACTTCCCTTTCCTAACAACTCTTTAATTTTAACTTTCCACACGACACATTCAAGACCACAAGATTAAAGGACATTAAGATACATTCTCATATCTTTAGTATAAGACCACCAAAAACTCAAAAGTCTTCTTTACTTCCTTAAACTTTGCGTCAAGTCAAAATTAGACAACCAAATTGAAAAACGGGGGAGTAACAAATTAAAATAACACCCAAAGGTGTGGCCTCATGGTCAATAAAATGGAATTAAGAACCATGAGATCTTAGGCGGACCTATGTTATGGTACTATGGGTGCTTAAGCACCCATTGCTTTTTGTGATAAATACTATTATTTGTGTACAATATCTAATAATTCATTCAAATATACTAACTAAGCACCCACTCTATATAGCAATTTCCAAACTCAAAATAATTGAGCACCTATGATATAAATTTATGATATAAAATTTCTGGATCCGCCACTGCCAGCAGAAGCAAAAACACTAGGTAATTTCTAGACAGAGTTACCGTAATGTACCAGTGGGAGGTAGTAGCTAGTAGCTACTAACCCATGAACACAGTCAAGGTGCACATAAGCTGGCTCGGGATTATCAAAACAGCATTATAAAATGATGAAACTAGACCTCTAAAACCCAAATTCCAGATTCCAAAACAACACCCAAGATAGTAACTTTCCATGAAATGGAAACTAAACTAAACAAAAATAACAAACCCCAGATTCCAAAATTGATTTTGCTACATAATAAAAAGGAAAAACAGAAAAAAAAAATCAATACCTTCCATGATCTACCGTTAATTTTTCCGGGTTTTCCCTTAACCCCTTTTGCTTATTAACTCAAAATTCGAACCCAAAATCAGCGGAGATTGCGAAGATTGAAGCGCCCTTCTGTGCATCTGTATACAAAGAACAAAAAATTGAGCATAAATACATGTACAGAGAGAGGGAAGAGAGTGTATAAGCATAAACTATAACTCAAAATTGACATACATCTCACTGAGAACTAATTCCAGGAAGCAAAAAGGGAAGAAATTTGGTGAGTTAAAAGAGGGGAAGAATACAAGAACTAAATGGGGAAATTGAAGAGATTTGGGTATCTTGTGTAATATGCTTATAATATTGGACTACCAATATTTTTAACTCTATGTATTATATATATGAATGATGTCATTTATGTGTTTTTTTTTTTAGGTTCGGAACCTATATTGAAGTTCGATTATATCTTAATTTGTGCCACATAGGTTCTGATTCGAATGAGGAAGCGCTTTCTGTTAAGATTTTTTTATATATATTTAAGAATTGAATCTGATATTTCTAATTAAAGAAATAACAACCTCATCTATTGCATCACATTCTTTGGTTGTCATGTAACATATGTTACACATTCATATGTGGCTATAGTTTGAATAATTTTGATTTGCATCACATAGGTTTATTCGAGAAAAGCAATTTTTATTAAGGATTTTTTTTTATATTCAAAATTTAAAATCTCTAATTAAGGAAGGAATAGTTACGTTGTTCATTGCACCACATCCTTCGATAATCTCCTCTTTATTTGTAAAATTCTAAATCAAAGACTACTTTATTTTGTTTTTACTAATTAAAGTGCTTTCAATTATAATATGCCTTAAGCATTTTATCAATAGTAGTAGATCATCGAAAACAAATAGAGATATTGAGAAAATTTTAATAACTTAATTAGTTGACTATCTGAACTTTTATTTTATTAGTGCATGTTTGATTACTCTTCTTGTAATCTCCTCCTACATTTCTCTTTACACCACCCTTAATTTGAAAGAAAAAAAAAACTGTCATAAAGTTATCAAATAATCTTTCAAAGCGAAATTAACATTTCGATAAAAAAATATTCTCAATTAAAACATGAAACAATTCCAACATCCAATATTAAAGTTCGAAACTTTTATAACTAAAACTCTAACAGAACGTGTTAGAGTTCAATTGTTTGAAATTTCACGAACGATTTATGAAATTTGAACTAAGGACTATTTCAATTACGTGATATACGAAGGACTAAAATAGTCCAATCTCCTACATTAAGGACCATTTTGATCATTTTGTTAAAATTTTGGCACACGGTTTTGATTATCATTTCTTAGTTTCTAAGCAAATAAACTTAACTAGGAAGCTGTATTATTTTAGTATTTATTTTTTGTCACTTCTACTTTACATATTTAGCCACATTTCCCTCTCCTTTCGAACAAATTCAACAAAATGGATGCGAAAATCGGAAAATTCTTCGATTCAATCGGCGATTTCTTCACCGGTGGAGATCAAATTCCTTGGTGCGACTCGGATATAGTCGCTGTAAGTTTTTTTTTTTTTTGCGATTTAATTTTATTTTGATTGACAGATTTGATCGTTTACTGGAGAATTGCGGTAGATATGTATGTTGATGTCTTTGTTATTTGTGTAGTTGATTCTTCGATTAGTTGAAATTGAGCTTATAGGAACTCGTTGAGCGTTGTTGATGTAAAAATTCTACCTTTTTTTGTTTTTGTTTTGTTATCTGATGTAAAAAAGAATCATTTTTGAATAAGATGCTTAATCAATTCTGTACATTGAGCTTAGAGATGTAAGTTAGGTTAAATGTAACAATGACAACAACATATCCATTGTAATCCCACTAGTGGAGTCTGGGGAGGGTGGTGTGTTGATAGGGGCGGATTTACCTTGGTACGAGGGGTGTCACGTGTCACTGCTAAAGGTACAAATACTAAAAGGACATTGCTTGTAACCTAAGTTGCTCAATAGCTTGTTGGTCCGGTGCCCCATCTTTCGCGTGATAGGTTGAGTAGTGTACATTTTTAAAAAAGGATTATATGTTGAAATCGGTGGTATTTTTAATCTGATAGATGAAAGAGGAAATATAGAATTTAATATGTTTGTTGGTCTAGAAACACCTGAAACGGAAAATTTAAGCTAAAGGAATCAAGTTGTTAGATGCTAATTAGTTTGGATTGAAGTGAAATGGATTTTGGTTATTATTCTTAGCTAGAATTGAAGTTTTATGGTTTGTTGTTAAGTTCTGGTTTTTGATATTTTTTTCTTTATCCAGAATGTCTGAATAGAGAAGAATCGGTACAGAGGGATTTATATAGTTTATCCTCATTAGTTTGGAAGCATAGTTAATTTACTGACTGTCCTTATTTAGAAGTAAGGTTTATGAGTTATGTTGTTAAATTGTTTGATGTGTTCCTATTTATGATGGGAAACATAGATTTTCATAGTGAAAGATCCCAAGACCAAGAGCAAGAGTTAAAATATGTAGAAACGGTTCAAAGATCCTAATTTCGGTAACTTACAAAATGTAAAATTGAAGTGGCATTAGTATTCAACCCTTATTGCCACCTCAATCAATCAACTAACCATGCCTCAACTCCAACCTAGTTGGGGTTGGATATATCAGTCATCTATATAAATTCTGCTTTAGATTTATAATGTTTCAGTCCACTTCATTCCAATAATCGTAAGTAGTTTCTCATATATTCTATTTTATTGGGAGAAGGAGAGCATGGGTCAAGGAGAGCATGCTACTTATTTACATACTTTTTCATTCTGTATCCTTAAATTCTGTATTAACTTTGGTGATTTGGCTATTTTGCGGAATAGAAACATGAGCTTTTAGCAAACGTTATTTCACATAGGAGTTAGGACTCTCTTCATTTTATTGCAGTTCTAATTATATCCTGGAAACTTCGATACTAAATAAGAAACTGTTTACTGATTTAGATCATTTGCTTCCTTTCTCTTTTCTGCAATTGAAGTTTGGTTTTTGGATAGAAGTACTACTACTTCTAAACGGTATAGTCGACTACTTATTAATGGTCTTTTAAGACTGATATAGTCAATTAAAAGTCGAGGCTAGACAAAATATTCAGCCAATTATCCTTGCTCCGTTATGTAGAAAGCACATTGTGGTAAATGATTTCAAGTGTTGCATCGTGATAGTGGGCAGTGACTTGAGGATCTTTACTTTTCAGATTTTAATTCCTTTTGTGCACATTTGAAACCCAACCATATGAGTTAGCACTGTAAGCAATACATTTTTTGCAGCAATTTTTCTCGCTTATAAAATGGTTAAGACGTTTTGTACAACAGTACAAGCCTGCAGAAATTTTCTTTGTGGATCTTTCTGGAAGTTACTTAAATCAGGAGATAGCCCGTGGAACATCTAAATGATTTGCAGTTCCATATGCAATGATGTTAATGTAAACTGAGTCTGAATTTTCTTGCAATCGTTTTGGCTTCTAATTAGTATTTGAATAATGAAGTTTTAATATGTCTACAGGGTTGTGAACGTGAAGTTGCTGAGGCTGAAAAAGGTTCATCTGATGACCTTAAAAGCGAATGCATTATGCGTTTGTCTTGGGCTCTTGTTCACTCAAGAAGGCCTGAAGATATACAGCGTGGGATAGCAATGCTTGAAGGTCAGTATAGTAGAGCTATTGAACTTTTTCTTCTTCCCTTCCTTCTCCTTTTGGCTACATGCCGCATCATTCATTCCCTCACCCCTGACATTTCCTTTCCCCGAACTGTGGGAGTTTCATGAAGAATTTCCTGAATGCTTTGAGCTATTACATTTCCCTCGTGCATATTCCTTTTCGCGTTTACTCCTTTTTTTACCTTCTCCTTCCCTAGTAGTTCATTACTTGTTTTGTCATTTGCAGCTTCTTTGGGTGGCAGTAGCAGTCCCTTGCAAATGAGAGAAAAGCTTTATCTTCTGGCAGTTGGTTATTATAGAAGCGGGGACTTTCCAAGAAGCAGGCAGCTTGTTGATCGTTGTTTGGAGGTTTGATCTCTGTTTTACCTTTGCTTCACCCTTGACATTAATTTCAGCACATCTTTAGTGAAATTGCATTGCTTGAAACTGCATTCGTGCAATTCTGTTGCTTTCATTATTCACATACATATCGGCAATCGCGGTTTTTCATTTCTCTTAAATTAGTAAATCTACAGATTGCACCGGATTGGAGGCAGGCCTTGACCCTCAAGAAAACAATTGAAGAGAAAATTACCAAAGGTAGCAAAATGGAATTCTCAGTGTCATTTCTTTTTATCGTATATCGTTTCAGTTGAAGAAAGATTTGATTAATGCTATGCATTTCGCCATGTCTGAAACAGATGGAGTTATTGGCATCGGCATTGCTGCTACTGCTGTTGGAGTTTTGGTTGGTGGAATTGCAGCTGCTTTAGCCCGCAAGGGTTGACTTGCCATATAAACACGACTAGTGTGCATATTGAACTCTAACCTTCCCTTCTGTTATCTCTTCTGAAGCACATGAATTCGTATTTGTGAGTGCAAAAGTTTTGATACTTTTCCTTTGAATTGGTAGAAAACAATGGCATGTACAACTGAATCAAGATTCTTGATTTCATTTTCTAATTTTTATATAATTTATATAAGTTTGTCAAAAGCAAAACTATTCAGGCTTGCTATTCAGGCTTGCTAAGTGTAGTATATTACATTTTGTGTGAAGTTACTCTTTGGTTGTTTATCATGATAAACTTAATCAACAACAACAACATACAAGCTGTAATTCCATACGTATGGTATGAGGAGGGTAGTGTGACCTTATCCCTACCTTGGAAGGTAATGAAACTATTTTCGATAGACCTTTTATTCTAGATATGATAATCTTATTCGTCCAATAAATATGGGACATAAACAAAGGAGTAAAGTTGTAATACGTTTTAGTCATGTGAACTAAATCTAGTATTTATGTGAAGTCCCATTCTTTTCCAGCCTATGTCGCAAAGTTTGACTTCACACACCATGTGACACAGTGATTTTCACATTCGAGAACTAAGATTTACAACTTGTTCTCCATTCGATAAATCATCTTCATCTTCCTTATCCTTAGTTAATATAACACATCACCAACTTGTATGTTCAAAAATATTGAAAATGATAAGAAAATACATTTAGTATCTTCAAATTCTTCACTTTTGAAAAGAGAAAAGGCATGGATGCAAGTTTAATAATTATTAGACAAAAAAAGACAACGGGATGATAATACGATATGATGACAATGCTACAGTTGTTATTGATCAAGAATATAATATAACGAAATTAATATTAAGAAATTAAATTAAAAGGAAAAGTAAATTTTCCTTTTTAAAAAAAAAAAAATCCTTTGGCTCCCACATGCAATGATTACGGTTGCAACATTCTAACTTGGAATTATTTGTAGTACAAACTATGAAGTAACACTATGTGGAGTACAAGAAGTTGTACTTTTATTATAGCTAAGAAAAAATTCAAAATATTGTCCTAAAAAAAGTACCAACTAGTAGTACACTGCTGAAATACTATCTATACTAACCTTACAATAAATATCTAATCAAATCAAATAATTTTTGGCCAGAAAAAAGTTGAGGCAATCAATATTGAATCTTCTAATATTGGTGGAAGTATTCAATAGGGGCAACTTGAGATCACATGTTGTCATTTATTTTTTTTAGTTTGATGATTTGTATCTCAACATGTGTTCTCAGGTCGCCCCTGTCGAATTATTTTTCACCTAATAAAATATGTTCGAAAACTTTGTCAATGTAGACTTGCTAGATCATATTGTATGTCTCAAGCTTACATAGAAAGGGTAGATTAGTAGCGAGCATAAAACTAGTCGGTTCATATGAATCCTCACACTATAAATACAGGTAAAACGAGGATTTATATAGCTGATTTCAACTTGCTTGGTAGCAATTTGCTTCAAAGGTTTAACCAAGGTGAGCTTCAATTACATACATTTGATTTACTTTTCTTTTACATAATTAACAAATAGTAGAAAACTTTTTAATAACATATGGTGTATAACTGCATTAAACAACAGAGTAATAAGACTTTGTTTGTACTACAACAACATCCCACTGTAATATAATAAGTGGGGTCTGGGGAGGGTAACGTATACACAACCTTACCCTTTCCTTCCAAAGGGAGAGATTTTTTTTTTTTGATAGACCTTCGAACTCAAGTAAATAGAACTTCTTTTTTTCAAAAAGTTTACTATAGATTCCGGATATAATAATACAATGTGGTTAATTTGCATATATAGCCACTTTCAAGACTATTACAAAATGAGGCTTCACTTGGACATTTGGAAATGATCAAGGCCTAATGCAACAATTGAGGTATGTCAACATATTCTTTTTCCTCTGCACACAACAAAAAAAGAACATAAGGTAGTTAAGATGACAAGAAAGTTTGAATTAATACAATAATGTTTATGGCTAGTACATGTTTCGTACACGGAGGTGGATTCAGAATTTTACGTCATTAATTAAATGTCGATTCTTCTTGTGATTGTTAGTACAAAATTTGTGTATGTATGTGTCTTGTTCCAAAAAAAATCAAATATATGTATATATGTTTTGTTGATTCTGGTCCTATTGATCATGATCATATAGTCCTGCTCTTCCTCGGACCCCGCACATAGTGGAAGCTTAGTGCATCGGACTACCCTTTTATATACTTTGGCAAGTGGTCATTTGATGTAACAGAACAAGCCATATTATCCACTTTGTGTAAGTTTCTTATAAATAGACTTATAATACATGAAGAGGAGATAACAGGGGAGTTAATTAACACTATATATGTGTCTATAGTTGCTTCTTTGGTACATAGAGACGGATTCAGAATTTAATGTCATCGGATGCAAATTCTTTTGTTATGATGAATATAGACTTTGTATGTGTATGTGTATATGAATTCTTTTCAAATATAAGTATATATGTTAGAATCCTGATTGATGGCATTTCATGACAAGACATGTTACGTACGTGAATTTAAGTTATATGCACTGACAGTAGTAAGTCTTACCATGCAAGCATCCTCGTGCTGCTTCCTAAGATCTTCCTGCTCATGATCGATGCTAGGTGGTCGTGCTAAAAGATCATTATTTTTGTGTTGTTTCCTGTTGACACGAGCCTTCGAAAATTCTACTGTGTAACTGGCTGCTGCACCACCTCCAGCTGCTTGTTGATCCCACAGTCCAAATTGAGGAACAGACCTGTATCCATTTTTCTGCATTTTCAACAAATTTCGAAAAACAAGGCATTTGGTTGATATTTGAATGCAATATATAACATAAATGGACGATTGAACGATAGATATAGACAATAAATGCAATATACTTTGAAGTGAAATAAGCATTTACTAGAGAAACTACGATAAATAGATAAGTTCAGACATGATCAATGAGGATTCATGTAGTCGATTCTAACTTATTTGAAACTGAGTCGTAGTTTTTGTTGTTGTACCGACTTGAATTCAAGGTACATTGACAATTTTGGCTAGTGCGCGTTATTCAAAGAGGTTCTTATGTTATTGTTGTATGGACTTTGAATTGAAGATAACTCTCAACCCTTAACCAAAGCATCTCAGGTTCGAGATAAGAGAATATAATTGAAAGTCTTTCTATAGGGAGATGTGTTATCACTTTATAAGGTATGTTTGGAGTGACTTCAGATTAGTCGAGTCAGTAAACTTCAGAAATCAAATGATTAAAATCAAGAAAAAAATCCGTCTAAACTAGAAAAAAAGTATACTTACCATATTGCCAGGGTCCTCTTGTTTCTTGCCAGGAAATTCCTGATCATTTGTCAACCCGTGATGTGCGCCTAAACCATTTTTATACGGTTGATGCTGAAATTCCTGATTATTTTCCAACCCATGACGTATGCCTAAACCATTTTTGTGTTGTTGATGCATAGGTTCCTTATCGTTTTTCAACCCATGACGTGCGTCTAAACCATGTTTATGTTCATGATGCTGAATTTCCTTACTGTTGTTTTTCAACCCATGACCGTGATGTGCATCTAAACCATGTTTATGCTCATGATGCTGAATTTCCTTATTGTTGTTTTTCAACCCATGACCTTGATGTGCGTCTAAACCCTGTTTATGTTCATGATGCTGAATTTTCTTATGACGTGCGTCTAAACCCTGTTTATGTTCATGATGCTGAATTTCCTTATGACGTGCGTCTAAATCCTGTTTATGTTCATGATGCTGAAATTCCTTATTGTTTTTCAACTCGTGACGTGTGTCTAAACCATTTTTAGGCTGATGTTGTTTGTTGGCACGAGCTTTTGAGAACTCCACAGTATAACCACCATTTCCTCCATCTCCAACATTGTTATCCCATGCTCCAAATTGAGGCACTTTTCTTGGACCATTTCTCTATAAATTTATATTAATGTAATTTAGTCAGAGTATAAATTCGAATGAACCCCTTCTACCCTAGTTACAACGAATGTGAGTCATATGAATAGACAAGTAACCTATATTTTGAACATATAAATTATTAAACGAAGTGTCATCTTTAATAAATTAAGCTTTTAGATAAAATGATTGAGCAATTCTCGAAACTTGCACCTGTTCTGACGTCAACTTTCATCACCATTCGTTATAAAAACAAACTATCAAACTCACATGGAAAAGAATGTATCATGAAAACATAATTAAATTCTATATGTAATCGCGATTTGAACTTTTAGATGAGACGATAATAATGATGATTAAAAGATAGTTAATGAATCATGATCATTAAGCTAATAAAAAAGGAAATTAATTGCTCTATCTTCAATATCATTTTCCATTAAATCATTTTTATTCTCCTTCCATTTTAATTAGTTTCAAAATAATCAAGAAAATTGCATGAATTTTTAATACAATTTTCATCCAAAACAAAAAGAAAGAAAGGGAAATTGCTCTATCTTCATGAAGATCATTTTCATCAAAATCAATCTAGAACATTTATTTTCTCTTACATTTTCCGTTAAAAGATCATACAATCTAAACAAGAAGTTATTTTTTTTCAAAAAGATTGAATAAATACCCAAGGATTATATAACAATCTCCACAAATGATTTTGTTTCCTATCTTGAAGATGATAAGATAAATTAATGGAGAAAGTAAATGATTATTTTTTTATTTTATTTTTTAAAATTTCAAATATTAAATCCAAAACATACCTCCTTTCGATTTTCCATGAAGCACAAAGAGGAAAGACACAGGAGAGAAATGGTGAAAAAAAAGGCTTTTGAGGAGGTTATAATGGATTCTATAAATATATATTTATATACTCCTCTAATTATTTTATTAATTAATTTATTTATTTATGAAAAATGAGATTTAATTTAGCTTGCCACATGCTCTATATATGACTAAGCATTGGGAGTGGTAGTTATTTTTTAACAATCCTTCCATGTTGTCCATTGCCTTTGGATGTTTTTCAGTATTTTTTTTGGTCGGAAGAAATAATGGTAAAAATAATATCTAAATTATTATATTTTTGCGAGTTTTATATATCAGCTATCACTTCTTTATATGAAAATACGCTTCAATGTTGAGTTGGACATACCTTCTGTCGATCGAGAATAAATATTTGACCAACTCAATATCGAAGTGTGTTTTAATACAAAGAGAGTAATAGTTTAAGTAGGTAAAGAGAATAATGAATAATTGAGGTATGAAACTCAAATAACTCTTTTGGAAACTAGATGTGTAAATTGAAGTGGGAAAGGTTAAATTATAATTATTTTGCTTGTCATAGGTTGAAACAAAAATGTGGAAAAAGAAAAAAGAAAAACTTCTTTTTAGTATACCTTCCCTCCATCTTTTTGTTGGAAAATTACGTGTAGTTAAATAAAAACAATTTTTGATCTGTATATATTACATATATATCATGTATTAATCTGTTGATTTACTTTTTCATGTTTGGATATTTTGATTTTTCTTAGTAAAAAATTTGATTTGCTTTATGCAACCAAGCAAGGAGACGGAATGGACATGGGAGAGAGACTTTAGCAACGTATGACAAGTGTGAAATTGGTTCTCTTTGGATTGTAATAAATGGTATCAGAGTCATCCATCAACTTTTGTATTTGTCGTACCTTGGATGGTGACGTCAATATTCTAGTTTTGATTCGGGGCTAAAAATGATCTAGTGCACATCATCAAGGACGACAGAAATGAAGCGTGATGATTTGTTATGATCCTATTGCAAAATATGAGACTTAAATCCAACATCGATTTTAATATGAGACTTCTATGACCTCGGATTCTTCCATCTCGTAGCTAATTTTTGGGGTGTGATTCTCCCTCGATTGTATCAAAATATAATGTAAAATAAAAGGAAGCTTGACCACACGACTCAATTATCAAATGAAAACAAAAGCACTTCCACACGTAGTTTGATTGATGGGACTGTTTCTTAAAGGATTTAATATGCACATATTTTTATAACATAAGGTGTAAATAGATCATGGACACCTCAAAACCTAAGTAGTATGGTCAAAATTACATCTGAATTATATATATTTTTACAACTTTTACACCCTAACTATCACTTGCTATATATATCCCGATATCCGGTATCCACATTAGAGTCCGACTAAAACCGAATTCGCGCCACAAAGTCCCACATTCGGACGCTTCCTAACAAAGACAACTTTGTACCCAAGGGAGCTCGATCCAAAGATGTTTAATTAAAGATGAAGGAGTACTTACCACTCCACAACAATCTTTGTTAGTCACTTGCTTTATATTAAAACACACCTTAAAGCTGACTATGTCAACTATCCGATGTTCCCTTTTCCTACCTGTACTATATATCACCAAACATGAAAAGTCTTTAGGATATCACTCATTGTGAAAACAATAAACAACTAACTTGAACCATTATTATTATTATTATTATTATTAATAATAATAATTAATGTGAATTTTATCCCCCACAAATAAGCAGAGTCAAACTTGATTCCTTCCACAAGTTTTCAACAACATTTTAAGAAAAAAATTCAAAGAAAAATAGTTATATTAATTTAGTCCTACAATCTCTCTGAATCAATGCTCTAAGCAAATGACTTCCTCATTTCATCATAGAATTCTCAGCTTTTCTGTTTTTTGTGTGTTTTGTGTTTTGTTGAAACTCTCTCTACACCAATAATGAAACTCTTAATTCTCTAACAAATTCTTTTTTTCTTTTTTGTTGTTTTTTTGACTCCCTTCAAACCCCCCCATTTTTTTTTTCCTTTCTTGCTTTCCCTCTGGGACATACCCCATTTTCCCTTCATTCACTTTCTAATCTTTCCTTTCCTTTCTCCAACAAAACACATAAAAATATAACCAAAAAAAAGTAGTTTGGATCTTTTACTCTTTGCCTTTTGTCCCAAAAAAAAATATGGGGGGTTGTTGCTCAAAGGCAGAGACTGATCCTGCACAAAATAATGAAGAAATTGCACAATCATATTCAAAACAAGGAGAATCACATGCAGGCATGTAAATCTTGATTTTCAAATTTCATCATTTTCAACCAACATATATGTTATGTTTGAAATTTTTGGATGAAATAGAAATCTGATGAAACATCTTGTTAATACATGGATAAAACACGTGATGACATGCTCAGAAAATGCATATGCATCGCGTACATACATGTATTCTATTGAAAGTTATTCAGCGAAATGATGCCTGATGATATCTCTTGTTACATGCATAAAAACACAGAGATGTGTGTGTATATGCGTGCACATAACACATATATTGTATCAAATTTTTTCGATGAAATAGTGATCTCGTGTTGATACATGCATAAAAGCATAAATATGCGGTCAGGTGCATGCTCATAGAATGCCTCATAGAATGCATATGCATGCACAGACATTCTATTGAAATTTATCGATGAAACAATGTGTGATGGCATTTCTTTTCTTGTTAATACATGTATTAAAACAGAGACATACACCCGGACATATAATATATAGAAAGAATTTCAACGAAATGGTGTCTGATGACATCTCGTGTTGTTACATGCAGGAAACAATGACATGCAAGGTTCCACTACACCATCAAAGGCTCCACCACATGCATCACCAAATCATTCTTCAAAGCCATCTAAGGCAGCCCCAATAGGGCCAGTATTAGGCAGGCCAATGGAGGATATAAAGGCAACATACACCCTAGGTAAAGAACTAGGAAGAGGTCAATTTGGTGTAACACATTTGTGCACACACAAACAAACAGGGGAACAATTTGCATGCAAAACAATTGCCAAGAGGAAATTAGTGAATAAAGAGGATATTGAGGATGTAAGGAGGGAAGTGCAAATTATGCACCATTTGACAGAACAACCAAACATTGTTGAACTCAAAGGGGCTTATGAGGATAAACATTCTGTGCATTTGGTCATGGAATTGTGTGCTGGAGGTGAACTTTTTGATAGGATTATAGCTAAAGGGCATTATACAGAAAGAGCAGCAGCTTCATTGTTAAGAACAATTGTGCAAATTGTACATACTTGTCATTCAATGGGGGTCATTCACAGAGATCTTAAACCTGAAAATTTCCTCCTACTTAGCAAGGATGAAGATGCACCTCTCAAGGCTACTGATTTTGGTCTTTCTGTGTTCTACAAGCAAGGTAATACCTATCTACTCCATTTGTTTCATTTCATATGACAATGTTTAAATGGTCGGCATGAAGTTTAAAGAAAAATAACTTTTGACACATGAGTTACATATATCTAACATATCAAAAATAACCTTAGAATCTTGTGTTACTTTAACATAGCCCTGCATATTCCAAATCATGCATCATAAACTGTTTAAGGCAGATCTCGAATATTCGTTGAATCTTATAAAATTTAACAAAAATATGTTCCTTTTTATGCATATTTTTTCTTTCTATGTTACAGGAGATGTGTTTAAAGACATAGTGGGGAGTGCATATTACATAGCACCAGAAGTGTTGAAGAGGAGATATGGTCCAGAAGTTGATATTTGGAGTATTGGGGTTATGTTATATATTCTTCTTTGTGGTGTTCCTCCTTTTTGGGCAGGTAATTAAATTCCAAAAAATTATTATCTGATTGTATATCATCCAGTAGAATCGACCCAGTAGCACTAGCGCTTCACATTCTTTCTATTCTAATCCCCATCACATTTCAGGATAGACGGCTAATACTAAAATGCACACACTTAACTGAAAAAAGAGAGATTTCCTTTTGTTACCAAGCCTTCTTTTATTGATTGATGTTTTTAAGTCTTCTTATCTAGAGGATACCTTAATCTTGCTTTGGAAGCCCGAGTCTTCTATACAGTTAATATATAGAACCTATACTCATTAGAATATGTTGCTGCGTTTCAGAATCTGAAAATGGAATATTCAACGCAATATTGCGTGGACATGTTGATTTTTCAAGTGACCCATGGCCTTCAATATCTAGTGGAGCTAAGGACCTTGTTAGGAAAATGTTGAATTCAGATCCCAGTCAAAGGTTAACTGCACTCCAAGTCCTAAGTAAGTATTTTATATATATACACACACACACTTATAGGTATTGAATTAGTATTTTTTGCATATTCAATTTTCTAACTAATTGAGTGCGTATATATTATAATATGAATTAGATCATTCATGGATCAAGGAGGATGGAGAAGCACCAGATACACCACTTGACAATGCTGTTCTGAATAAGCTCAAAAACTTTAGTGCTATGAACAAGTTCAAGAAAGTTGCTCTTCGGGTAAATTATACGGTCGAACTTTAGAGCATTGTTTTCTGTATATTTTCAGTCAAACTTATTGTATACAATTTGTAAGTAACTTAACCTGATGGTGCAAGAAAATTAATCATTGTAAATGCATAATACTTAAAACATACAGACACTATGAAAAGTATAAATTCATCAAACATGTATATATATATTTAACTTGGAAAATTTACAGGTTATTGCAGGGTGCCTCTCAGAAGAAGAAATTATGGGATTAAAGCAGATGTTCAGAGGAATAGATACTGATAATAGTGGCACAATTACACTTGAGGAGTTAAAGCAAGGATTAGCCAAACAAGGCAACAAATTATCAGATTATGAAATCAAGCAATTAATGGAATCTGTAAGTTCTCTAAACATCTTTTAGTTTTTCAAAATGAGTCTTTTTAATATCAAAACACTTTTTTTTTTCTTGAATTTCAACCACTATAACAGGAATTTCAATATGAAAAAATAGTTTTGTGATATGAATCAAGTTAGTGTTTGATGTCTAAGATTAAACTTTGTCTAGATGAAAAAGTAAAAAATGAAGATTAGTTTGTACCTTTGTTTCTTCCATCTAATTAAGCTAATTATTCTGATGTGTATATGTTTTTTGGAAAACATTATAGGCTGATGCTGATGGAAATGGAACAATTGATTATGAAGAGTTCATCACAGCAACAATGCAAATGAATAAAATGGACAGAGAGGAACATCTTTACAAAGCTTTCCAATACTTTGATAAGGATAGCAGTGGGTAAGTTTATTCCCCAAAATCAAAATTCCTTAAGGAAGAGGACGGGCCGAAAAAAAGAAGATTTAAGTCATAACTGACCTGATTGTGTAAATAGTTTTTTTCCAACTTTATATTACAGGATATAATTTTCTTTTTTGATATCAGGTATATTACAATGGAAGAGTTAGAGCAAGCTTTAAGAGAATTTGGTATGAATGATGCAAAGGATATAAAAGAAATCATTTCTGAAGTTGATTCTGACAATGTAAGTAAAAAAGAACATCTAAATATGCACACACTCAATGCATATAATGATTTATAGTTCTGCAATTTTTTACAAATTAATGTATATAAATAAAAACTTTTTTTTGCAGGATGGTCGTATTAATTATGATGAGTTTGTAGCTATGATGAAGAAAGGAAATCCAGAAGTAGCAACAAATGCAAAGAAACGAAGGGACGTTTTCGTCGAATAATTGTTGTTGTTATTGCTATCAGAAGAATTTGGCAAAAACAAAAAAAAAGAAGTAAAGTTATTTGTGTCTTTATTGAAGGGAGAGAGACCAAATTTCAAGAGAGTTTCAAAGTAATAGATGCTCTTGTATATTAACTAATATGTTAAAAATATTAAAAGAAAAAAAAAAGAAGAAGAAAAATGCAATGAAAACAAAAATAAGATTGTAGAATTTGATGGATAGATTGTGATTTGAGGGTCTTTTTTGGTTAATGGTTACTTTTAATGGTTGTTTTTGAGTTGGAAACAATGGGGTCTTCAATGTATCTATCTATAAATAATATAACATAATGTATAATATATAAATACATGTGTATATATGTTTTGTGCAACACTAGAGATGGATATTAAGTGTTGTTTTCTAATCAATAACCTTTTTGATATTGTCTTTATGTACATACATCAAGTTATTGAAAGAGTTCTGACTAAGAGCAATATCCTTTTACCAATTGAGATCTCAAGATGTATAAAGTTTTTACACTAACATTTAATTTTAAAAAAAGAATTGACACAGAAAATGAAAATTCTCTCTTGTTGAGATTCTCATGATTTATTAAAGTTTTATGGAATATCATGAAGGGAAGGATGCACAGAAGGAGGTGTAATATAGGCAACTTATCCTGACACGAGCATCTTATTCCACGGTTTGAACCTGTGACCTATAGCCTACAGGTTACACGGAGATAACTTGGCCGTTGCTCCAAGTCTCCTTTCCAATGGAATATTCATGCCAACACCAATTTGAAACAGAACGCAAAAGCTCATAATCACCACTTCATACACGACAGAATTGTGACAAAACACTACCAGTAAATCCATAAACATCTAGCAAATTTCAAAATATGGAGAAATTTTTTAAATTATGCATTGTGTTATCTCTAATATGGTGAAAACCGTAGCAAATTGTATGATTTGATGCTTGAGGCATGTTGGAAATACAGAGATAGCGTACAAAAGGTGTCCTGACATCAACCATTCACATTGATTGTGTTCCCAGGATGTTTGATAGGACAAATCGAAAACAAAATGGTTTTGTCCAAACTTAGCTCTGTCACCGGGAGGCGGGGAAGGGGAAAGAGCAGGGACACGAAGAGTACCCGCTTCAATAAGTTGGGATCGATGGATCAACTTTGACAGCATATTCATGGATTCCTCCGGCCACGTTAAATACTTTCCTGAATCCCTGAGAATCCCAAATAATTTTTTTTTGTAAAGAAGCAACAATGGTTCATTATGAGAGGATGAACAATGACAGAATTGCAGCATAGCCTGCCTTCTGTGTTATGATCGATGTTCTAGTGGTAGTATCACCAAAGATCTATCGACATACTGGAAATAAACCATCATAATTAGTTTCACCACTTCTCAAATCATTTGGTGTATGAAACATGTCATAGCATGCAACGCACTAAAGCGGATCCCTCTGGAGGTGGGACTTTCCACCCACTAACAAAATACATCATCTATATGTGCTATAACCAGAAGCTACTATCATTCCTATATAACCTGTCCTCCCCCCCCCCCGCGCTCTTAGGTGTGAGCTGGTGTAAGAGAAGCTCATTAAGCCAAATTCCTCTCAAAAAGGGAAAAACAAGTACTACTCGTCAATAGCTTTCACGGCAAGTTGCCAAAAGACTGTTCACTTGGCTAGCGTTAGGTTCATCATTCTATGAAGGAAGTGCTTGAACCAGCATCTTTTAGAAAGATGCAGTTTCCATAAGTATATGCTGTGAAAATAAATAATTCTTATATAAACAGGTATTTAGGCTTTTTGCATACTTAATTGGAGAGATGCTTCAGTAAACCTAATTTTCAACCCAAACCCCAACTTTCTTCTGGTACACATCACACTTTACTTATGCCTCGAAGTCCACAAGTGAAGATCTAAAAGACCATCTTCATCTACTAGTATGATAGATAACTGTTCCAATTTATGCCTTGCATCTCAGAAGGATGATAGGAACACAAAAACCTTCCATTACATGTAGAACAACAAATGAAGGTAAAGATCCTACCTGTGTCTGCAACCACTTGGCGACTTGTAGTGACCTCATGCCATGGTGACACTGCATAGAAGACAAAAAGTTATTTGAGACGAGACAGAGGAAAGAGAGGGAAGGAATAGGAGAAGCATATTTTTGAATAATCGATATTCACCCATCTGACCCTCTATAGGTTATCATAGTTTATCATGCCAGATTTTTACAAAATAAGCAGTCAAATCTCGAGTTAAACGCTTCTGTTTAAGGAGAAACTCTTAGCTCAAACCATAAGAACAGAAGACCGGCTTCTAAACAGTGTTAAGAAGTGTCTGCAAAGAAGAACATGCACTAACCAACACATAAGTGTCCTTCTGAGGATCAAACTTAGTAGTTATTTCTGGTCCCCAGACTCCAAATTGGCGAAGAGGAAGAACCTGAAATCCTGGTACAGAAGCCTGGGCCCTGTCACAACACAAAAAGCAGAAATGAACAGTGGAACCATTATTCCTGCTCTTCTAAAGAAAAATATAGTGACCTCATCCTCCTTCCACAGCATTCACATGTTTAAGTATCATGCTCTAACTTTCCAATGTCGCCAAATATGTCTAATGAGGAGCACTGAAAGAATTTAATTTTGAAGCAAATAAGACCAGTCTATTGACTCGCACAACTTGTTATTGTCATTGTTAGTACAATTAATACTACTATTACTCATAAGCCAGGTGTGATGCAGATAAAGAACAAATTCCACATTTGCAAGGGATATTCGTAGCTTTCGAAGCAATTTCTGGCTTGAAAGTGAATCTTGCTAAGAACAACATCATTAGTTTTAATGCACCCCCAAGATTGGTGGGCAGCTTCTATTAGCTTCTCCTTATATTTGAAGGCTGAAAGACAGGTCAATTCTGCCCAGCATCAAAAGCTATTGCCTTCCCATAAGTCATATACCTATTCTCTCCGTCTTTGTCGTGTGACAGGAACCATGTGGACAAGCTTCACAACTGAAGCCACATTCATTACTTGGAAATCCCCTCGGACTCTTTTCTATTTTAAGTCCAGTATGGTCATTAACTTAAATAAATAAATAACTAAAAGATATTAAAGCTGCAAGTGAGTATTCTAAAATAGTGAAAGAAACGAGCTCATACACTTCCTCCGGTTCTCGAACATCAATCAATTGAGCCTCTTCCAGGAAAGAGGGATCTTGCAACCTCACATGAAACTCGTTCGGCTGGATGTGTTCAAGTACAGATTCCTCCCTGCATATAGCAGTAACACAAGTAAGAACAAGGCTCCTGAGTTGTTCAAGTGAAGAAGGATTTCTTTGATTACCTCTCAGATAGAACTTGCAACAAATGCCACCCAAACTTAGTTTTGCACTTTACAACCTTATTCAGAGGTGCACCAAATGCAGCTTCTTCAAATTCTGGCACCTAATAATATTAACAATGAAAATACAAAAACAAATAAATCAAGTCAACTAAGCCTGGGCATCCAGGTGACCCAAAATGCAACTTCTAAAAAGTAGAAAGGTACTTATTAGGGTACAAATAACCAAAGGCAACAACGGTGTAGTTATGTATAATTGGAAATTTAAAATCATAACAAAAGTCAAATCTCCATCTTAATGTTTGTAAGACAGCACATGTATGATATTTTGTTTGCTATCATCTGAAGGCCTGTCAGTATGAAAATTAACATTCTGGAAACATAATCACAAGAAAATTTGATTCTTGTCACCAAAAGCGGGAGAAAAAGAAGAAAAATACTTTTGAAGATAAGAATCATAAGAAGCATACCATTTGCCCTTTTCTCACCCAGCCCAGCATTCCCCCATCTTCTTTTGATGGACACATAGAATACTCAACGGCCAGATCACTTAGATCCTCTCCTGATTATAACAAGCATTTCAGTCAACAATATAAATGAAAGGACAAGCATCAAGAGAAAACTTGTTTCATACTAGCATACCCAGTTCTCAAATTTAATCATGACAATTGAGCAACTTACTTATAAATTTAGTCCTCATTTGTTCTCAGCTTCTTATATTTGTATGGAAATGTTACTGGGGCTTTCCTTACTAAGAAATAAAGTTGAAAACTAACCTTCAGCAGTTCTTTTCTGAAGGTTCAGTAGAAGCTTCTGATCGTCTTCTTTGACAAGTAAATGCTGTACCAATATCTCCCGATCGCCTCCAGAACTGCCTCCAGGACCACTCCCAGCACTATATGAAGCTGAAAGTTATATATTGTGAGATTTAGCAGCAGCATTTATCAGATGATAGCAAAAGGAAAAGAACTCTCTTCGCCCTTCAGATTCTGGAACAACCACTACGCGATCTCAAGATCCAGAGGACATCAGACAGACAAAACGTATAATAGCTACACTCACATTTCTGATGATTGATGAAGCCACTTTTTTCTGTTGGAGTTAACTGTGAGTTCCGGGCCAGCTTGCGCGAAACTTGGTACCACTAAACTACAAAACGTGCTGCTTTCCCCTAATATTTCTACAAATAGGCTGTTTCTACAGCTCAAACCATGACCTACAGGCATGGGCAGAGCTAGGGAGGAAAAGTACACTATATACACAAGGTCAAGTGAGAATGGAACTCACACTTATTGCCTGGAAACTATGATACCAGTAAACTACAAATCGTGCTACCTTCCCTTATTATTTCTGCAAATTGGCTGTTTCTACAGCTCAAACCATGACCTACAGGCACGGGCAGAGGTACGGCCGGAAAGTGCACCTTATACACAAAGGTCAAAATCATTTCTTTGGGTTAAGGTCTCATGTCCAAATTCCAGCAGAGACAAAAACACTGCCTTGATTGATAGAGTTACCTGGTCTATCTCATGGAATTAGTTGAGGTGCCGTAAGCTGGCTGGGACACCACGGTTATCAGAAAAAGAATCATTATTTGGGTATATATTTAGTAAATGTTGAATCAACTTTTTCATACAGAAAATTCCAGCTCCGACGCTGCCTACGCATCATCAAAGAGAGCAACTCTACCCCAACCCCAACCCCCTCCATTTTGACCTACATTTCAACTCTACTGTTACACTACGGCTCAACCTCAACAAAGCATCCATCAGCTACGAACAAAAAACAGTAACACAAAAGAGATTGTTCATAGAATCAAACAAATACCTGTAATTACTCTCGAACAAGAATGACTACGACCCATCATTGTTGACACCCTTTTGAAGTTTGGAAACTGGAAATTACGCGAATTGGGGAAAAGGGTTGTCGAGTGAAGTAAAGCTAAGCGAGTAAAGTTTGATACTTTACGAGAAGATGGATTCAAGAAAGAGAGAATGAAATTAACTGGTGCTCCACAAATTGATGGAACATGCAAAGAAGAAGAAGAAGAAGAAGAAGAAGAAATTCTCAACATATTTTGGGATTTTTGAGAAATTTGGAATGCAAATTGAAATCAATTTTATGCAATTTTTCTTGAAAGATTAGAAAACTATATCTACTAGTCTCTCCATTTCATTTTGACTTGGGTACTTCTTAGATTTTGGAAATCTATTTGTTGATTATTAAGGGGTCGTTTGGTGGGCTGCATTAAAAAAAATAACACAAGAAAATTTTTATTTCAATCATGACACATAAATTGGGATAAAGTCGTATATTATCATATTTTGCTTTTACTTGGATTTTTGAATTAGTCATATATCTTTATCTATGAAGAAAATCATCACCATTACATACCACCCCTCCTGATTTCACTTGTGAAATTACATTGAGTATATAGTTGTAGTCTCAAACCAACAAAAATGAATAATGTCCAAAGAACTAACTTTGAAGAGCCTTAACAGCACCTGTGGATTAGTTCAGCAAGAATAACCATATACAGTTTGTCATCAATTTGACATTTTAACTTTGCCAAAACCTCTAGAATGTGGCTATAAAACACAGTTCTAAGTAAAATTCTACTAGAATATTAACAGGACAAAGTTACAACAGCAGAACAACCAAAAAGCTGAATTTTGGAACAACCACTTCAAGTGCTAATAACCGGTTCAAAATTTAATGTGTATATATTCAATGAATTTCGTAACACAAATACACTTTACGAGAAAAAAACTACTGGGTTTGGCTGCACCCATATTGAGCTTCTACCTCCGCCCCTGTTTCTGTACTTCTAGATATACAGCAACCAACTTTACTCTGGCATTGGAACAAATTTACAAGGACATGAATGGTACAGACTCCATGCATTTAAAAAGAGCAATGGATTTGAGTAATAATCCTGTCAAACCTCCATTGATTGATAACGATTTTCAGAAAAGCGGTTTGAGAGGCTAGAACTGAAAAAACAATTCACCATGCACGACTTGATCCCTCGTTTACTTCTTGTGGAAGTTGGAGAATGGTGTCGTATCTTCGTCTCCCTCAAATGTGACAAGGGACGGAAGTTAACAGTGGCAATCAACTTCCTGATTTTTTAGGCGACTTGATGGCCTCCAAGTATAGACAAGCATTCCTATGACGAGGACGATGGCTCCTGAAATGAAACCTGGTGGGAGGGAGGACGCAACGCCAAGATATGGTAATGGTAATGTGAATAAAAAGACTGATATCGGTACTGCAGTGAAAAGTATCAAAAGAAATTGAGGTCAGTAGCGCCTAGATATTCGTCAAGAAGAAAAGGTTTCAACTGCAGTAAGCTGAGACTAAATCTGCTAGTGTCAATGAAATACCTGAAACTGTAGACGCGAGACATGATACCACAGCAGAGGAAATCTTAAGCAGATGTAACAATGATATATTGTAACCCATGTTGACAATGATAAACAGCAGTGGTAGAAGAGGTGCACCAGCACACCCTAGAACAAGACGAGAAAGAAACAGCTACAATCAGTGTTCTGTCTTTGAATCAAAGAGTAATAAATTGAAAAGAAAAAATCGCATGAACTAGCTTTTGGGGTCGAATTAGGTCCAAGGTTCATTATTCATGCTTCTCCTTTTCGTGCATCATCAGAAGCTAACTCAAACTATTTCACTACTTACCACTGGATAATGTGCCGATGTTCAAAAAGCATGCAGCACCATCTCTAAGATAGTTTGGCAGTTGAGTAAATGGAACACCCCATAACTTCGACAAAAATGGGAGGAGAAGGCATATAAAAACTGCCTGCAAAAGATGTCGAACCAGTTTCAGTAAGGAAAAGAATACAGTGAATGATAAACAGTATAAGATGCCTACCTGGTAAGCCGATCCAAACGAGTTCACAACAAACAGATCAACAGTACCTCCCTGCTTATACCATGGTAAATTAAGAAAAAGACCATCAGATCTTAGTATGTCAAGTAATAACAGAACAAAGTTAGGAATTCAACATACGTTTTTGTGGGCTAACTGAACCTAAGCAAGGTGACTAAAGACGTTCAAGTCTAGGTACAACTCTTTCTAGCAGCAAAACAAGTTTCCTCTTACTTTTCGACAAAGATAAACTTCTTATTCAGATAATGGTTTTCTGACTTTTAACAGCTAAATCATGTACTCCCTCCGTTTCGATTTCTTTGTCTTACTTTCCTTTTAGTCTATTTCAAAAAGAATGCCTCTTTCCTTTTTTGACAACTCTTTGATTTCAATTTTTCACATGACATTTTTAAGACCACAAGATTATAGGGCATTTAAGTACATTCAACATTTCTTTAGTTTAAGAGCACAAGATTCAAAAGTTTTTCTTTACTCTCTTAAACTCCGTGCCAAGTCGAAACCAGACAAATAAATTGAAACTGAGGGAGTGATAGAAAAATCTGCAGCATGCTACCTTCAGCCTTTTAGCAGCATCCAGGAATATTACTTCCTGCATACAAGGAAAATGAATCCTCTAGGTAAATCATACAGCTATCATGAAGATGACAAAACCTCAAAATCCTATTGAAAGAAGAAGAGAGGAAACAAAAGGGAAGGTATGAACCTTCAAGACAGTATCCGCAGCTTGTAACAAAAAAGAAACTATCATCAAAAGACTCCAAAATACACCACCTTCCATCAAAGAACCAGCACTAGATCCACTGCAAATTAAGTAAGAGACAATCAGGAAATTCAACCACTATTTGAAAGTATGTTTCCTCATTCAAACTTAATTGCAAACCAAGATTTTCCAAAGAGGATAACTCTTGTTGGAAGTAGATTATCATTTCAAATATTTCATGTATCCATGAGTAATAAATAACGTGAAAGTCCTACCAAACCAAACACAATAGTAAGGATAAGATAAAAGTTTGGAGTGTGCTAGGATGATGCACACTTTAGGGGCATGGTTACTGTAGATACTTAGAATTATAGAAACATCTGATTGGTTTCTCAAAATCTCTAGTTCAACGACAAATAATTTTGACAAAAGGAACACTAATGATGCGTATCTGCAGCTGAGAATCATCCATACGCAGAAAGAGAAAGCACAAATGCAACACTTCACCATTTGAACTTCCGGTGGTTTTATTGTTATACTTTTCACTAAACGATATAGAGAAGATAGATGTTGACTTCCAAGCAGTTTTATGTGCATCAATAAGGTTTCTGAAACTTCACATGACAACAAGATTTAGAACCACTTTAGGAAGAACTCTTGTTTTATTTTTTGGAATAAGTGCATTCCTCAATGACACTGCATCGCATGAGCCTGACCAGCCTCAATGGCACGGCCAAATCCAAGAGGAGCATAGACATATTTAGGAAGAACTATCACCACAAACTAAATAGACGACGAGGCTTCAGATCTCAGTAGTTAGAAACTTCCAGCCACTTGAACAAATTTTGCAAACTGATTGTTACGTAATTCTCAAAAAGCTATAGACAGAAATTGTGTCACATACCTTGCTACAGTTACTATAACACCAACAGACACGAGAAAGCACCCAAACAACTGGTTGAGGCTATATCTTCTCCCAAGGAAAATAAAAGACAGGATAAGTTGCCAGACTAGAAAGCTCTGCAAGATCAACAGATGGCCGAGTTAAATAACAGATTCAATTAACTTGTCCCAGGAAGAATTACACGAAGTAAGCCTACAAGCATGTCCGTAAAACAACAACAAGCACTATGCCTCAATCTCGCACTAGTTGGGGTCCTCAATATTCATTTGGACCATTTCATTTTAATACTCAATCATTTGTCTTTTTTCTATCTCTCAACACTATAAGTTTTATAAATTTTACACCGACATGCAAATCTCTAAACAAACTAAAAAGATTCCTGCCAAACATATATGGATCTTTTGCTTCTGTTTTGTTCTATTCCTTGCTAAGTCCGAATATATACTTAAGAGTCTGTAGGTCTTTTATATGAATTGGGTCTACCTTATCCACTTTAGCACTTTCAATCATCATAGTATCAATTCTACAAGCCTGTGCATTTGGAGGTCCAAAAAGGACATAACCAAACTATCTGAGGTGACTTCATTTCATTCTTATCCTCTACTACGCATACTACTTGTGCCTTATGTTTTATGTGATCAACTTATATGACTGCACATCTTAAGAGCATTTGATTACCCATTATCTAAATCATATGTTTTTAGGATGGCCAGTTAATCTTTCTGAGTACAGGTATTTAATAACAGTGGTTAAGAAATGAACCCATTAATGTCAAGTATCAAATTGTTCGATAGTCTTCATAGACAATGTTCTATGAGAGGAGCGTAAAATTGTTAGAACAAATATATTTATGCAGTCAAGCCACTACTATATTAGCACCCGCTCCCTATTTTTGGTTTTTATTTCCCTATCTTCAAAGTGTTTGGTCATGCAATCAAGTTTTCAGGTAAGCTTCCTAGTTTTCCATCAACAGACTTAGGCACTTGAACTGATGGATACATTTCCTAAAAACCTAAAATCATGTGGCTCATTATCAGGATATGCTCTAAGAACAAAAAAAGTGAAAGGAAACAAATTTCAAATTTTTATTACCTGTGAGAGTATTGGAATTGTGGCCCCGGAAAGAATAGCTGTTGTAGAAGAGAATAATAACAAAGGATTAAGTAAAGAATTGAAAATTGGCAAAGCGATAAAAATTCTCATGTTCAAGATTTCATGAAATGAACAGAAGATCCAGAAATACATTTCAATTAGAGAGGTCCATGAACTAAATGAAAAATAATACAAGCTGTCAACAAATTGGCATTTCGAGAGCAACTTGTCAAATTTATGGTACTCTTTGTATTTTGTAAGCAATGAAATGTCTTTACAGGTTTGCAATTACTTATGGTACTCCTTTGCAATAAACACTTCGATTAAACATAATCTACTTAGATAATTGTGTTTCATAGCATCTTCAATTTTACTAACATTATACAAAGTAAAAACTTCAAACTGAAAAGTATTCGAAGTGCTCTATATTTGCTTTGAATTTTTTACTTTCAAAATAATGTCTTATTTCCATAGAAGTTAATTACCTATTACATAGGAAACATTGCAGGTAACTCCCATCTAATTAGTAATAAAAGCACATGAAGAAATAATGTTTTGATGATTATCATAGTTGACAAAGAGACATCCAATTTGAGTACGAAAATACTTTAAAGCATCTGCTGGATATTCTAGTAATTTGATTCAGCATAAACATTGTATTACCTCCAGCTGCCATGCCAGACGCAGCAGCAAGAGCCTCTAATAGACCAACAGCAACATATGGGATTTTTGGAAGGGAAAGCATTTCATCAGTAACCTTGCCAGTATGATACCGTACGTATAAGATAGAGAAGTATACGAGTACATATCTGGGTGAAAGGAGGCAGAAGAAGCAATTAAGTTATTCCAACCATTAAACAAAACAATTGGATATAAACAATCAGTAACAAATGTGCCTACTAATTTTTATTATTGATGCATTGTACTCAGATATTCAGCATATCCAGCGCGAAACTAAAGAACTTATACATGTGATTTTTATTTTCTTAAGTCTTAGTAATGTGAGTTAAGTGATAGAGGAATATTTACAATTACTTTAATCACAATATCAAAGAGTTCACGAATCCCCGTTCTACCATCCAAACAAGCCACTCGTTCTAAGTTCCGGGGTTGGGTCGCATAGGACCAGATCCTTGCACTTTCAATACTACCTAAAGTTGGCTTAAAATTGAACTTGTGTGGCTGTTAGAAAGTTAACTATAATAACCAGTTCATCAGAACCAATGTGACATTAATAACAGTTCTGCTGTTTCTGATTCATCTCATTTAAAGCATCATTTGAACCAAATCTGGAAACCAAGCAAAAAAGGTTACAGGGCACACAATTCAATCTCCCCTAATAAATTGCATAATAAAGTTACCCCATTCATCAAGTATCACAAATAATGTAGAGCAAAATCATCCTGCAGGAGCATTATTTTTTCCAGTGACATTGTATATATAGAATAAGCATACTGTTAAACTTGTTTGTAGGGATAATACTTAATTTTTTTCCCTTTTAATTATCACAAATTAGAACCACTTCTTATTTCTAACCACAAAGATTAACAATGATGGGGACAGGGATTTAAATTTAAAAAGGAAAATTAAACAAATGCAAATATGTCACACAAGTCTCAAATATACAAAGCAAATTTTTAACTACTGTTAAGGTAACACCAACATTCTGCCTATGGATGTCAATGTCATGGTCAAACATAGTGCTTTCTTGATGAACTTGGTTAATAAATAAAGTTATGCTCATTTTTGACATGATGGTAAGCGTTTTATCCTAATAAGTGGTTCGATTCCCAAGAATAACATGCACACACATTGTGTTGAGGTATTGTTGAATAACACCAGCATCCTACCAATGGTTAGGCTTAAGTGATGGGTCGAGCATAGCTCGGGTTAGAGTCAAATATAGCACTTGATGGACTTGATTAACAAATAAAGTTACCATATTACTATTAATTACTATAACTTTTGGCATGACGATAACATTTTACCTGCACCCCAATAATTGATGATACATCATTAGAATGACTAGAAAAATATGGTAATATGATCCAGTGGGTCCACGGTGCAGTCAAGAGAATACATTCTAGGTAGGGAAAGTGATAAATTGAAAGAGACTATGCAAAGTTTTATTCTTTCATTGTGAATCACTAATACTATGCATTATCAAGATGGAAATTACTCTATTACCCCCACCTAATTGAAAGTATGACAAGGACTGACACTGACATAAAAAGGCAGTACCTTTAAATGACTCTATTACCCTTGACATCATGTCACGTGACCTTGGAATTTTCTCACGTGGCTTTCCATTTTCTTTATTTTTGTAAATGAACTTTTGTCTTTCAGCTAAGGGCACACATTACAAAATGGAGTTACATGGAGCATTACTAAGAAAAAAAGAGAGCATATTTTTCTATATTTATTAAGTGAACAATAACAATAATACATTTAATATAATTTCATAGGTAGAGTTTGGAGATGATTAAGTGTATGCAGACCTTTCTTACATTATGGAGGCAGAAAGACTGTTTTCGAAAGATCATAGAGTCGGATAACACACATAAAAACCATTTCAAAAGAAATATATAGATAAGTTGAACTAAGTTGTTTCATTTATTTTTTTAATATGTAAAATCGATATATTCTTAATTTACATGAAAAATACTAGATTTTACAAATTGTTTCTCATACCAATTGTACAAATTAAATGTACCTTGCCGCTTGATATATTTTCTATTTCTCTCTTATATTTTTATTATAATTATAATTATGGTTTCCTTTCATTATAATTTTGTAACATCTTTGACCATGTTATTCTCCCTACATACTGTTTTTTACTTATCACATTTTCTAAAAATAGTTATTTTGAAATACTTGCTATTATATAAAAAAAGAATTAAAAAAGAAAAGAAAAAGGGAATCGGTTTACTAATTTTACTCTAATAAATGTGGAATTTATCAAATTATTTCTTAATTAATGTATTTCTAAAATACGTGGAGAAAAAAAGATGACAAGAAATAGAACCAAAGAAATAACTAGAGTCGTCAAAACGGGCTTAGCCCATGGGACCGGCCCAACCCAACCCATTATTGGGGTAAGATTTTTCAAGCCCATTTAAAACTAGGGCTTATAAGTTCGGCTCATATAAGCCCTTGGCCCTTGAGGCTTGATCCGCCCATGGGCCAAAACTTTTTATTTAAGGGTAACTTACAATAATCTCACTAGTATATAATCTAGTTACTTAAATACACACTATATTGTAATATTATGAATCTTACCAGATTTTGGTACGTCCAGATGCAAGTATTTCGGAATATATGGACTCAAATTTAGGTTAATTTGTTCTAGACACACTCTATCCAAGTAGATTCACATGTATCTAGGATACATAGACAAATCGCGCGTCCTCGCCTCCCTCCCATCTTACTTGTCACTCTCTTATCTCGCTCGCGTATCTGGTATGCGAGATACATGCTAATTACACTAGATTTTTTTGCTAGTGTTATTGAAACAACACCATTGTTTGTCATATTTGATTTGAAAATCTTCTCATTTTCTTGATGTTAATAGAATTATAAGTTTGAAAAAAAAAATGAAAAAAGAAAAAAGAAGGGCAAACCCGCCCCAGCCCTCGGCTCTTCTAGGATTGGGTTGGGTTGAGCATTTTCAGGCCCTTCCAAATGAAAGGTCGGCCCGCCCCAGCCCTTCAAATTCCTTGGCCCGCGAGGCATGGGCCGGGTGGGGATAGGCCAGCCCTTTTTGACAGCTCTAAAAATAACAAACAGATAGTTGACTTATACTATCCACTCGGGTCACCATAAAATATCGCGGAAAGGTAAATTCTACTTCATATTTAATTGAAAAATTTGCGGGTAACAAGGAAACAAAAAAAAACTCTGTTTCAAATCAATAATAAAACAAAAAATAGCATAAGATTGTTAATTATTTTTTCAAATCATCATTCGGTGCTTGGGTTAGTAGGAGATAATAGATACTTTTTTTTCATCTGATATTTGATGCATGCATTTAAACTTTGATTAAATCTAGATTGCGCACTATAAGGTTCATTTGGAGGTGGTGCTCCCAATAGAATTTTCTAGGTACCTTTAAAATTAGTTGAGGAGCGCTAAGTTGGTCAGTTATATTAAAAAATATATTTTCTAAACTCAATTTACTTTCCAAAAATTAATAAGCAATATTATATTATCCATAGAAAAATATAGTAAAAATATTCATAACTAGAATTTCTTTTTTGACTAGCTCAAAGGTCAAAAAAGGAAATAGACTCTGAATAGATATTTTATTTTATTTATCCATTTTCACAAATTAAGAAAATTCTATCACTTTTTCCTCGACTAACTTAGTGACTTATTTGATTGGAATAAATTATTCAGAATTATTCATTTGTTATCCTACCTTCAATATGAATAAAAATAACATTACAATTTTAGGATAAGTTATTTTATAATTTTATTATAGCCAAACATGAAATAAACTCATCTAAAATTAATTTTGTAAATCATAATTAGTTATTTTTTATCATTTGTACAAACAAGGTACAAGCTATTAGTGTTGAATAACTACGTAAAATAGTACTAATAATCAAATTTAGACTTCTAGAGTATGTTACTATTAGTTAAGTAAAAATACGTTCTAATTATATTTTCGTACCAGATCAACAAGGGTCAATTAATATGAAACGAGGAAGTATTCATCATGAAAAGAAAAGAAAATAAAAAGAAAATTACCCGAAAGTGGCGAGTTGAGCTAAGAAGAAAGGATAGTTCTTCAAAGGCACTAACGCCAACTTGTAAAGCACGCGATTCCCTACACCTAGCACCACCGTAGCCATCGCTGCAACCGCCACCTCCGCCCGTCGATTGCTACTTTTCCGGTTCTCATTAATCTCCACAACCTGATCTCCCACCGCACACCTCCTCCTAGTCCTCCATTTCCCATTCTCTCCGCCATCGCGTCCTCCGCGGCGGAACACACCGGTCGATTCCGCTGCCGCAATTACGTAAAATTTCGTTCTCATTGATCTGCTAACGATTGAGGTCGGCCGGCGAGTATTGCTTATGAAATGACGAACAGATGTGGAAGAGAGATAATCCGGTGACCGGACAGCTGGAAGTTTTGTTACCGGAATATGATCCCTTGCTATCGGCGACGACAATTCGCCGGTGATTATCCGGCGAGTACAAACCGACATGGTGAGATTGTACAATATCAATTACAAAATACGTAAAACAGATTTTTTTTCTCAGTTATTAATAATAAGAATTTTGAGACGAAGTTCTTATATAACTTTTTTTTTTTTTTGTAATGTGATAGTGATTACGACAGAAAAACACATAAGGACAAAATAGGAAATAAAAAATTATCTCAAATTTTTTTATTTTAATTTGGAAGTTTCAATGAAGGAAACAGATTAATATAGTCATTCACATCATAGCATACGTAAGCATTTTGATTTTATTTTTTTTAATTTCAAATTTTAATTTTTGGAAGTCTCCTTTCAAAGTGCCTTCGATCGAAGTCTTCAAATTCACTCACACTAATATTCCTTTCAGAAGGAGCATGGTTCCATTCTTGTTGTTGCTAGAGTTATACATTCTTCTTCTCAATGTAGACCTAATGGTCTGTCTAATAATCTTTCGGAATGGAGAATCCTTGTTAGCAACAATCATGATAATAATTGCGGGAAGCTAGAATATAATATATGAATGATCGAACCTGGTAGCTTTAGTGTGTAATTTTGTTTAGGTGACTATTGACCTGCAAAAAAAGAACTAAAAATATCTACTTTATTTTATTTCATTTCATTTCATTTGTGTCATTATTTAAAGTTGACGCAGCCTTTAGCCATTGGTTTTTATCAAAAGAATCTTGTTGGCTTTTTAATCATTTAATGTGTGGTCCTTCTTCAGTAGTAATAATAACTAGAATATTTTATGTAGAATAATTAACACTTTATTGGTTGTGTTAAATCATTAGTGAAGGTCCCCTACTTTGAAAAGGTAAATGTAGCGACTAGAAAAAAGAAAAAAAAAGAGGAAAAGGAAAACTTTAAAACATATAAAAGACAAAATTCTTAGCACTTTTTTGAGAAAGTAAATTCTTAGCACTTCTGAAACAACACCTTCAAAGTTGACTACTACTAAGGCCATTCATTGGGAACAGGTGCACTAGTGACAACTCCAAATGTCATACATTCGCTATCTACCTACCATTTAAGCGGCATCAGTAAAATCCAATAAGGAAGTGTCGCGTCTCATAAACTAAACTTTCATTTCAATTTGTTTGTCTAATTTTGAATTGGTATGAAGTTTGAGAAAGAAAAGAATCTTCTGAAACTTATGGTCTTAAACATATCATATAAAAAGTTAAAGTTAAAGAGACGCTAAAAAAGAAAAAAAGAAGTTCATTTTGAAACGGACAAAAGAAACAAGTAGGATAAACAAATTGAAACGAAGGAGTTCTAATCATTAAGAGAAGATTTCGAGTTCGATCTTGAGGATAAAATCGCTCTTAGTAAAGAGCGTTAAACCCCAAAGTGGAGCTTTCCAGCACGAACTCCAATTAGTAAGGTTCCAAAGCAGAAGATACCTAACACATTATGCAACAACAACAAACCTAGTGCAATCCCACAAACAAAACCTGAAGAGGGTGGCGCGCATGCGGGCTTAAACATTTTTTTTCATCAGTCTTAAACATTATGGGAAACACAAAAAGACTACTTGGATAACATTTGTCTAGTCTAGTTAATTTATCCTCAAGTTTAGCTCTGCAAAGATAACTAAGCTAAGATACCAGAGCTTGCAAATTAAAAGGCCTAAAAAGCAAAAAGATGTGTTCCACTAATAATACAAAAAGAAGTTGGAGAGAAAAATTCCTTGCAGGTTTCAAAAATTATCTTCACAGCAGTAAGAGAGTTGCAGCAACAAACCCATCGAAGAATTATTGTTTCCTTCCTCTTCCTTTCTTAGGTGCTTGTGCCTCCATTTGTTCTTTGCCACCCACTTCAGATATATCAGCTGCAACGAAAAGAAATTGCAGAGCATTACGATGACTGGAGCATCGGGGAGATGAAACTATGCAAGTATCGAATAGAACTTCTTAGGAATCAATACGCGCAAAGATAGAATCATGTCTAACAAGGTACATGTGAGTAATAAGTAAAGATCAGATTGTCATTGGATGTTACTTATACCAAACAAACAAGGTACCATGTGAAGAAAGTTTGAAAAAGTAATACCGTCTGGACCACGAGACATCAAGGTGAAAAAAATGTTGTTAAGTTTCTCCATCTTCTTGGCATCTTGGGCTTGGTCAGTCTTAAACTTGATACACTAGCAAGGAATTAAAAATTCAAACCATTAGAACAGGAAACCAATATGGAAAATTCTCTGGTATGCTCCCATCAAGCATGGGATACTGGATACATTAAATACCAAATGTATAAAAAGGAACTATTACATAAAAGAGCTACAAAAGTCCACAATTATGAGCTACAAAATGCATAAAAGGGAAATATTACATAGAGGAGCAGCAAATGTCCCTCTTTTCATTCACGCAGAAACAACAAGAGGAACCCAAACATTTGATGCAAAGATTGAATAACAACTTTATTCAACACCATGAAGAAATAACAATGTCTGCAGAGCTAAAGGTAGAGAAGGGAGGGTTCAACTGATGCCTCTTCGTTTGAAAATTATACTATGCAAGTAGGGTGAGTAGTCTAAGTTAAGGACAAGAGGAGAAAAAAAGAAGAGTGAAACTCACTTGAGATAACATGTATGTATATCACTGATATAATATCTAATACAAAAACACACGATAAATCATCATGTTGTCCTTCATTTAACCAGAAAACACGCAAACACACACACTCCACGTAATAGACATTGCTTGAAGGTCTGTTTATAAGAAAGATGATTACATCACCATGCTCCGCAGAGAAAAGGGCGTTCGGCAACACACACCACCTATGTCCACACTTAAATCACATACCTGTCAACGACTCTGCTATTATTCCATACCCTTTTTTGGGTTGGGTTGGGTTGGGTTGGGTTTTGGGGGAAGGGGGCTGAAAGGTAGGAATAGGAACGGGCACCTACTAACTGACTCTTTCTAGTTTCAGCAGAAAGGAAGTGGAAGGTGATCATATTTTCTCCGTTCAATGACCAGTTTACCATCAGAATTATACAAGCCCACTCAAACATTTCAAACCAAAATAGAGCACACTTATTTTAGGACTATTCTCCATTACTTTTCCATGAGAGGTACTTATAACTTTGGAATTTGGGTATCATCAAAGTTTCTGACAGAATGTCCAGTCACCCATGTAAGCTGCAAAAGAGCTGAGGTATGTTCTAATGTTCAAACATAAGAGAACCAAAAGAAATAAGGTTCACCACAAGCTAGGTAATAAGAGAAAAATAAAAATATGTTGAGGGAAAAAGGACAATGGAGAGGCCTCAGTGCTTTGACAAATGGCAAAGGTTGCACAATGAGGGATGTGTAGCGCATGTCACAAGTTTGAATCATGTTGTGGACCAAGTCTGGTAAAAGGCCAGACTCATTATCCATCGAGTTTCGAAGATGGAAACTATGGGATTTCTCGGATATTAAAAAACCCACAGGGGGAGCTGAACCATAAAAGAATACGAGAGAGAAAGGAAAAGCATGGTAGGTACAGCATTAAAGATCTTAAATGTGCCCTCTACTGAAGTTTAGGCAGATATGTGAAGCCTAGAAGAGATTACAGCAAAATATCTGGACAATTCTAAATTTGTGATTAGAGAACTACCAAAATTGGCCAAGTCATTTATGCGACCTATCCTAAGAAGCTTCACAAAAAATAAGCTTAAAAGCCATCCCCTAGTAATCTCAAAGAGGCAAAAGATGATACACAGGTCATCTGATAAAACAGATCTCCCTGTCTGTCTGTCTCTACCCTTCGACTCCACACTTCCCCCTTCCTTTCTCCCCACCTTAAAAAGTTAAACATTTTCTTTTACTACTACATCTTTCACCCTCTTTGCCTTTGTTAAACAGAAGAATCAACTTCAAGAACATCCAAACAAAAGCATGACATGATATAAGCTTTAAAAAGAAGAAAGAGAAATATTTGTTATTTGTAAATATAGCAGAATGTGGTCTGTCGATGATACTATCCATTTGAGAAACAACAAAAAATATTATCTCGGTTACTATAATGTTTTGGCTCGCTCAGGTCCAAGGATTGCAGATGACTCCACTTTTTAGACCATAAGCTTTTCTCGAGATGCTGTATAATTGTTGGCATCATTGCACAAAATTCGTGTCTTCTTTAGGTGTTAAACTAGTTGGTTCCACAATCCTTGGTCATAAAGGAAAGAAAAGACTTCCTTCAACATCAAACATAACCTCCTTTCCTCTTAATCAACTCTTTCCATGTACTTCCCAACTGAGCAGTGTTCTCATCTGGTTCTCATTTTAACTCTTCCCCAACATTGAATCTCTTCAGAGTTCTACCTTATCAATATTACAGTTGTAGGAATTCTAACAACTTATACACCACAAGAGAAATAGCAATTAAGAAAATGAACATGACGTTATGAGTGTAACATTTGGTAAGGAGAAAAAGAAAATAGTGCATATGAAATACTAACAGACACAAAACAAGAAATCCATTACTCGTTACTTCGCACATAAGCAAAAAAATAACACTAAGATATGCCATCAAGCATGACTTGGATGTCTACCCTCTCCCCCTAAAGAATGTCAACTTCCACTATGGAATGCCAAAACACTCATCTCTATAAAGCCTAACAGCACACTAAAAAACTACTACAAGATAGACCAAACACCTTAGCCAACCAGGCTTAAAGCTACCCTGATTCCACATAAAACAAGAACAACAACTACGCCTCAGTCCCTAGCAAGTTAGGGTCCGCTATATGAGTATTTACTTACAACATTGCTTCATTAAAGCACATCTTAGACCCATATTATCCAAAAATAATAGTGGTATTATATTATCACTCTCTTGATAGAATATGACCTTTAAAAACATGTCGATTTGAGCCACATCAAGTTCATGCAACCAGAATGTATATCAGAGCCTCCCCAAGATATGAACATCTTCCCACAATGATTTTATTGTAGCCACAAAACGAACATATGTATGCTTGATCTAATTGTTATTACATCATATGTCTCAATATGACAAATAGCATCTTCAATTGCATCGATTCCATCCCAAAAATACAAAACAAGTTGATTTCGATCATCAAAACTTATCAGAAGCTAGTCAGTGCTTCTTTATGAAAATTGTGAATTGTACTGCCAATCTCGTGTCGGATTGGAGTTTTATCACATACACCAGCAGGATTCAACAGAGAACAACAACAAAAAGGAACCCAAACATTTGCACTAAATTGTAATGCAGAGATAGAAAAGACAATAACTGAACTCAATCAAAAAAGATGGAAATAATCAAAATTCAATTCAGCAACCCATGAATACACAAGCTTCAATTGCATCAATTACATCCCCAAATATGAAACATGTTGATTTCGATCTTCAAAACTTAAGAGAAGCTTATCATTACTTCTTTATAGAACCTGTGAACATCATTGTACCATCAATCTCGTGCGTGATTGTACATTTTCCACACACACCAGCAGGATTTAAGAGATAACAACAATAAAAGAAACCCCAGCACTTGCACTAAATGGTAATGCAGATATAGAAATAGCAGTAACAAAAACAATCGAAACTCAATTTAGCATCCATGTATGCACAATCTACTAATAAAATCACAAAACTGTAGCTAAAAATCACACGAAACAAAAAAAAGTTACCTCTTTATCATCAGTGACCTTGAGAACCAATTTACCATCAGTATGTCTGTATTTCATCACATAGCGAGTCTACAAACAAAAAAACACCATCAATACATGAATTTATACGAAAAAATAAATGATGAACTCATCGGAGTCGAACAACACTTACTTTCTCGGGATCGGCGCGAAACAACTGTACGGATCTCTCAACAAAATCATCCCAGGAAGTGATATACACCATTCTTCTTCTCTCTGTATCTGCTATATATAAATATATGTATATATAACTGCTAATCGAGCGTTTTCTCGGTGACTGCTGACGACGCCGGAGCTAAATTCAGTGGCCGGCCGGCGAGGTTTCAATTTTTGCTGCTCAGTGGTTTTAAAAGTCTTTTATTGGTATGTTTAGAGTCGCTTGAGCAAAAGGGGAATTGAGATGTTAATGGGCCTGGAAATAACGGGTCCCGACCCGGATTGGCCCATGTAGTGTATGGGTTGATCTCTTTTCCGAATCGGGTCATTAGTACGTTGGCCCCTGAGCACGAGGCATAAGTTTATATTTTCGCATCGTAATATCATAAAAGTTTTAACTTGCAATACATAAGTTCGATTGCTAATGACAACTATCAAAAATCAGCCTATTTGAAGGACAAATCCTGCAATTAACAAATCAATAATTAGATTGTAGCATGTATATTTTGGTGATAAAATTATAATTCCTTTTGTTAATAAATCATCGTCGATAAAAATTTATGTATTCTACGACCCCTTATTCGTATCTAGCTACTGACTATGGTACACAACTGTCATTCTACGATTTCATGATGCTACAAGCAAGAATTTTGAGAAAGGATACATCAGTACAAACAATAATTTATTTTATTTTATTGGTCATAAAGGAAGTACAAACAATAATTTGCAAGTTACATAAGTTGCCATACTTAAAAATAAGGTTTGTAAAATTAATCCCAGAATAATAAAACCATATAGTACTGTACAAAAATTACAGCATGCAAGTCTCTCTTCATACTTTTTCCATAGGTCTTGCATCTTTAGGAACCCTATGGTATTGTTTTTTTCAATGACCGAGAAATCTATCTGGAGCCAACCCTTTGGGAAAACCGCAACCTTCAAAACTCGGGAATGATGGACAACCCCATGGCACGAAATTAACAAGGACTAACTTGTAGATACAAAGCAACCTCATCCAATTATGTTGCAAAAGAATTCTCTATTGACAATTTACTAACCATTGCATACACGAGGTGACATATCGATAGCTCATCTACATTTCTGCTGGAAAAAAGAAGGAACTTATGTGATTTATGTGCCAAGTAAACGAATATTCGAACTAAAAAGTAATGATGATACTTACAGGAGCTCCAGTTGCCACTTTCAAGAAGATGTGTTTTTCTCTTCTTCGAGTATGGCAGCCTCTCTAAGTGCGATTTGTGCCTCGTTTTCCCTTCCCAATGTGAAAAGAGAAGCAGCTTGCAGATATGATGCAATATGCCAAACAGGAGATATCACTTGTGCTTGTACTGTATCATTGAGAGCTTCTTGTGGCATATCACTCATGAGATAAGACAGACTACGACGAACGTACACAGTTGGTGAGGCCATGGTTCCAACATCAATGAACTGCAAGAGCAAGCAAAGTAATAAATAAGGAAATAGTTCAACAATAGAATAAATCCACATTGCACGGTAGCGTGTAGCATAAACATTCATGACAGATTACCAGTTACGCCAAGGCTTCCCTTCGGAAAGAGGGAAGCCAGATAGTTTATGAAAATACATACCGGTTTAGAAGAGGACAGTGGATTTCTAACCTGCGTATAGCATTCAATGGCAGCACTAAAATCTTTGTTCTTGAAAGCAACATCACCCTTTTTCTTTGAGTTCAACGTTTCCAGCATCTGATCTGTCCACATCTGAAATGAAAGCTGCAAGCAAGAAAAAGAATTGTGATCACCCTTTTTCCTTATAACTGTCTTTCAAGGACATAAACTGGATATGATCACTATACAAATGGCCAATAAGTTGAAACACATGAACCACATGCATGACGCGGAATCGCACAATAAGTGTTAACATGGAACTACCAAAAACAAAATCTTAAAGCACATCAAGCAACTATAAAGAAGTATTTTATATTTTTATAGGCATGGATGAAGAACAGCAAAGATGCCCTTTCGTAGGCACATGCATCTGACATCTTTAAAATGGCATTAGTTCTATAAAACAGGAACAAGTTATAGAAGTTCAGAAAACATGCATATACAAGACCAGAAAGAATATTCATTGATAGACAAACCTCAGTAGCTGCTCCCCCATCATCTTTGTACCCAAGTGCTTCTAAAATCTCATGGATAGCAGTCAAGTCTGTTTTCAGACAAGCTTCACCAAGTGGAGATAGAGGCATAGTTTCGCCATCAGATGATACACCCATTAATACATGAGAGGGAACCTGAAAAACAAATTACTAAAACTTCAAACCAGCTAAATTCTGTCATGTAATAGATTATTTATGGCATTTCCTTTTTCTTTATTTCTAGTCAGGTAAAGTATTTCATTGATAATAACGGAGTCAACATGGCCGTATACAAGTGGTATACCAAAAAAAGAGAACCCTATTAATTATGGCATTTCCTTTGTGCGGATAGTCTATCGGAAACAACCTGTATACCTCCCAAGGTAGGGGTAAGGTCTGCGTACACACTACCCTGCTCCTTTCCAGACCCCACTTGTGTAATTACACTGGATATGCTGTCGTGGTAGTACTATCAGCCGATCGAAAAAGAAAAATCAAGTTAATGGAAAAAAATGAAACCTAGATGCTTCTCACCATATTCCAATTCTTGCTTTCACTAGTTTTGGGTAACTATTGTATCACAAAAGTGTTTAGAGACAGATTGCTGGAAGAGAAATGCCTGGGAACCATACATCAAGGAAAACCAACTATTGCTGCTAGTAACAAAATCCTTCTGAAATAGGCGAGCTTTCATAGGGATAACGAATGCCTATGTACATTTAGGGAATAGTCTCTCTTTCCTAGTTTTTTGGTGCAAACATGGAGGTTTATTTTGCATAGAAGATTGGATGGACTTCGCAGAGAATCATATTCTCTTGCAGAAGCTCAACATTTTGATAGACTGCTGACACGGGACCAATCCATCATTAGAGAAATTATTTATCTAATAAAAAATGAAACAAAATCCTTGCAAGCACCTCCATATCCTTCTTCTTTCTTACAGATTTTTTTATTAGATCAGTTTCATTAATGATGACCCATTTTGTCCGTCATTTAGAAATTCCATTTATAGAGCTAATAACTAACTAATGCTTCAAGGAAACTGATTATTACTGATCACAAAATTTAGCTCAAAAATGTCTAAACGCCTCAGTGAGACAAATTTGGGTCAGCTATATGAATTCCCATTGATCATGTTTCTCCATTTAAATTCAGCTCAGGCCAACATTATGTATAGAAATCTCAGATCCATAGAAATCTTGAAGCTAATAATTGATATTAGACCATATAAGAGAAGCACAAACCTCAGTTTCTTTTTGAAGAGGATATAATGCAGAAACTAATGACTTCAGATTTGGCCGCTCACGAGGCTCATATTGGAGACATCTTGAAGCAATCCGTACCAATTCAGTTCCGTCATCAGTAGAAAATTGACCTTCCAAGCAAGAATCAGTTAGCATCTCAAGATTCCGGTCTTTTATCAGATCCAGTGCCTGACATAAAGAAGATACATATTAGAAGGAATAAGAGCACTGGGAAGAACTGTGTTGACTCATGAATGTCGGTACTTTCATAACCATAATACTTTCAGTATTCAGCAAGCATCTTAGGTGAAAATGGAAGCCACCCTAGCCCTTGTTTAAATTTGATGTCCGATTTCAACAATTTCACCAAGCTTTTTGTTGATTCATGTTTAACTCCTTGAAGTCCTCATCTTTCGTTTGCACAAAGACGGAACAACTAAAAATATGATTCCACTTACTCTCTGAACAATGATTCTCATTGTTCCAGTAAGATTCTAAGCATCAGTACTAAGTTCAACAAGATAGATTACTGAAGAAGAGAAGGGCAGTACTAGGAAATAAGAACAAAGAATTAGATGCAAGTCTTTTAGACAGCGATTGGATATTTTTTCTTGTAAGAACATACACAGAGAGCCCAAAAAGTGACAGCATTTCCTGTTTATCTTTGCAATGTATTGCTGTTGTTGTCTGTACTAAACGGGACAGGCCAAGTGTCAGAGGCAATGTCAAACTATTTAGACTGTCCCAAAAGCCAAGAAGTAGGTATGCTTGAGCCAGAACTATTCTTTTTGGTGATAGGTAGGATCATGTAGAGCTCACCCAAAGTGCAAATGGCGCCTTGCGATCACAGTTGTCATTAAGTACGTAGTACATGATACCTTCAAACTCAAAACTTGAGTTGGATCGAAAAGAATTGATAATCTATTTATGTAGCCACAGAAAGATATCGAAGAGACACCAGAATGAATGTATGACACTCATTGTCATGCCTTCTAGTCACAATAAAGTGTGAGCTATATGGTTTTAAGGAGCATTTAACTAAGAAAGGAAATAAATTTATCAGGAAAACCATACATGGCTAGGAGGGATGTGCTTTCCACTGAGAAGGTCAAGCAAAAGTGTCCCAAAGCTAAATATCACACTCTCTGGGGTGATTCTACCTGCAAAAAAATTCAAAAGAACTGAGCGAACTAAAATAATTTCAATAATACAAGAAATATAAATGTAGTTAACACCATGAATTCAATGAAGTCTACACATTGAATGGAAAATCCTACAAGGCTACACCAATGCTATAATAGTCAAAGTGGCTCCTTTCTTTTTATTAAGTCAGAGTAGCTCATAGAAAGCATTCCCCTTTAATATTGTAATATTAGAAAGTGCCTTAAGATGGTTGTGTTTTTTTATTAGGATAATTCTTACCTGTCCTCAAATATTCAGGAGGAGTAAATGCCAAGTTTGTGCTGTAACTTTTTCCATCTCGACTGTTCTTCATCAAACCAAAGCAAGAGAGTCGGGGATCACCATCCTGTGAAATAGACGGAAGAGACCATTAAAGGCATTTAAGTACTTGAACTGCAAAATTTAACTATACCAAGCTAAGACTGAAGATGTAACTATCTACTTACTTCTCCGAATAATATTCTATAAGCATTAAGATCATGATAAAGAGCACGTCCTTTGCCTGTACAATATTCAAGAGCCTGTGCAATATACAACGCCACCCTTAACCGCATTGCCCACTTCATTGGTTGTGTGTCCCCTGAGTTAAGCTCTCACAAATAAGTACTGAATTCTATGAATCACTATCGAAGAAATATGTTATCTTTCTAAGTAAATTCATGATTTTACAGTGTTCCTTAAAGCAGTTAAATCAAATAGGGATCCAATCTCATTTTCCCCTTTCCCATAGTTGCTCTCTAGGTAAAGTAAGCTGATGGTCAGTATAATGTAGACTCTGTATAATGAACTTTGTGTATGGACTTGCTAGGAAACACTCACAATCTCATTTCTGATAAGCAAATATATCTGAGAACATAATTAGAAACCTAGGCTTTGTTTGGGAAATCATTCTCTAAAATGGAACAGTGCATGAACCCAAGGTTTTGTTTGGGGATTATCAGAAGAAGATCGGAGATTGGATCTGCTCTTGCTTTCTTGTTAGAAATTAGAATTTAATAGATCAAACTGTAGTCTCATCCAGCTTGTATTTATCAGTTTAGCCAAAAATATCTACAACAAAATTAGTTCCGCAATTCTAGTATTCAACATTTATATTTGTAAAGATATGGCACCTGGGCCTAACTCAACCCCCCAAAAGCTAGCTCATGAGCGGAGGATTGCCCAAGTCCATATAAGGAGACCATCTGTCCATCACCCCCCCCCCAACCAATGTGGGGAATAAATAGAGAAAGTGAAGAAAATATAAACAATTAAACAACCAGTATCTCGCAACTCGCAAGCGAACTAAATCCAATTAGTTTCACTCTAGGCCCACCTTGGAGTGAAACCAGTCCAGAGGTGGGGAAAAAAAGAATCAATGTGAATGCACTTACAATGAAAAAGATGTTTTGCAAGCGTCTCTTTGGGCATGAATTCTGAAACTAGCAACCTCTCATCACCCTCACAACAACAGCCAAGAAGATTTGCTAACCTATTGTTGCGGAGTAGACCAACAGCCCTTGCTTCTTCCTGAAGTTTCCATATGAAGAGAAAAAATCAAGTTCAATCTATTGAGGAGTTAAAGTATTTGTCAGCAGGTAAATCACAAGTTAACTAAAAGCTACAAAATGCATTCAAAAGAGTGCAACCACTACAGAAGCAGCAAAAATCTAAGGCATGAATTCATTTCTCTGTTTCAATTTTGTTGTTGATGCATCAGGTACAAAATATAAGGAGTAACTAAAAAGTTTCTGAACTGGAATGATGCCAGCCAAATACTCAATAAGATCTCCAATTATTCTCATTACTTTTTTATTTTAAACTTTCTATTCTTGTCACAAATATCATCGTCAACATTTAATATAAGAAAAGAAAAAGGAAATCATATCATTTTAGTAGATGGATATGCGGACGTCTTTTCCATAGAGTTGAAATACCAAGGAATTAACAGACAAGCTCTTACTAAAAATTGCCGGGAATCAGGCCATGCAGATCTGTTGAAGCGTTTAACAGCAACCGGCCTCTGGTTCTCTAGCTTTCCTTTATAAACAACATTTGGAGCTTTTTCACCATGTTCAGAAACTATATTCTCTACAGCAAATGCAGATGTAGCTATCCTGAGCTGCTCAAATGTAAACTCGCAGAATGCAGGTGAATCACTAACTTCATTTTTTTCCTCATCTACAAGAAGCATGAATTTTTTTTTATTAAACACTGCAGGAGGATGGTGATATAGAAAATATTTCAATAAAAGAAATACATACCAGGATTCTGAGCCTCGTGAATGGGGCCACTCTCTCCAGTCCAGCAACACCAGGCAAGTTTAGAACTTTCACAGCCCATCACACTATCCTACAGATTTAAAGTCTTTAAAGATATAGTAGCTTGGAGTTTGTAGCACAACCCGACAAATTACACTTTATGCGGCTTCAAGATCTGCATTTGGCTGCATTGAACCAAATTGTCAATTCAAGTGCATTGTTCTTCTTGAAAGGTATCTTTGTTATTGACACCAGAAAAAGACAGAAATCATCAAGTTTCAAAGAATTGCAACAAAATTGTCATTCATTAACAATTCCCTTGAACATAAACTAGTTGGAGTCGGCTATATAAATCGTCTATATCCATTTCTCTCTACTCAGGCCAATCTTTTTTCGACAACACCATATGCATAATGTACATTTTACTGCGCTCCATCAGAAATCAAACTAAGAGCATAAGCAGAATCAGCACAAGAAAGTACCTTTAATATCATATCCAAGCTGAGTGAACTGAAAATCCACGTAATAAATTCCAAAACACAAACTTTTTCTGCAAAGAAACCAAATTGTGCCCCCACCAAAAAGCTTCCTTTTTCAACTGAATTAACTGAAAACTTCACCACCACCTGAACTCTATATAGGTCAACCCAAGTCAAAATTAAAGCTCAAGCTAAATGCATAAAAAATCTACCTAAAACACACACAAACATAAAAACCCAAGTACATATATATACATGTATCTACATATAGCTCAAGAAACACATGAGGAAGGGCAATAAAAATGAAATCTTGATTCTTTCTTCAACTACATCAAGATTAAAACTTTAAGCTAAATGCACCAAAACCCACATACAAAAACACAAAAACAACAAGACCCCATATAGAAACTAACCCAATAAGTAATATATAGGTCAACCCAAGTCAAAATCAAAGCTCAAGCTAAATGCATACAAAATCCACCTAAAACACACACAACCATAAAAATCCATCTACACATACACATGTACCTACATACAGCTCAGAGAAATACATGAGAAAGAGCAATGAAATCTTGATTCTTTCTTCAACCCACATCAAGATTAGAGCTTTAAGGTAAATGCACCAAACCCAACATACAGAAACAACAAGAACCCATATAGAAACTAACCCAATAAGTTATATATAGGTCAACCCAAGTCAAATCAATGCTCAAGCTAAATGCATACAAAATCCACCTAAAACACACAACCATAATTTATTTATTTTTAAAAAATATACACATATATCTACATACAGCTCAAGAAATACATGAGAAAGAGCATTAAAAATGAAATCTTGATTCTTTCTTCAACCCACATCAAGATTAAAACTTTAAGCTAAATGCACCAAAACCCACATACAAAACACAAAAACAACAAGAACCCATATAGAAACTAACCCAAATAACAGCTCCTGCTGACAGTGGAGTAAATTCGTGATTCTTTGTTTAAATTAACTGTAGACACAAAAGATCAATAAAGTGGAGAAGAAAGAGAAAGGAGTCAGTAGAAAGTGAGAATATACATGTAAACAACTACAGAGTAGATGGGATAGAATGAAAAATGTGATTGTACAGATCCCTCTTTGGAGTACTAACACTAAAGCACAATTTTCGTGGCTCTTTCATGATTTTCTACCCTACATAAACTTGTCCTTTTCCTATATTTAGGGACACCTAAGAACCATAATCATTTGTCTTTTTAAAATTAAGAAAAAGTTGTCAGTATTTGACAAAATTAAAACTTGTCATACCACATAATTGATCAATTATGTCTCCTTACCTTCTTTCTTTTCAATTATTATTCAATAGTGAGCTTATTTCTTTTCCAAAAATTTAATTTTTAATAATTTGCTTGTTATTTTTTATTCTTTCTCATACGACAATGGTTAATCGATAACCAAAGATGAACGGTTGAAAATAGAAAATGTAAAAAAAAAACATTAGTAGATTCATCAATTAAATCTAATTTGAAGGGGCTCTTGCTTGTTTAATATTAGTAATAATTATTTTTTTTGTCCCTAATTACTTATTCACTTTTGAATTGACACACCTATTAAGAAAACAATAATTGACATAGTGAGTTTATCATTTTACCCCTATTAATTATGAAATGGATGAATTAAAAACTTAAAATTTTCAAGAAGTTCTATCTTTTTCAAAATAATTAATTGAGGGTATAATGGGTAAAATATTATTGTTCTTTCTTGATTTGTCAAAATTGATAAGTAATTAGAGACAACTAAAAAACGAAAAGTGAACAAATAATTAGGAACACAGAAAGTACAATAGAAATTTTTTGTTGGTGGAGATTATCACTAGTTTAAATAGTTGAATCTCATGCTTCTATTAATTTTTAGGGTGATTCGAACTCCAACATAAACTCTAGTGATTCACATTAACTAAAGATGTCACTTAAGTTCTCCGAATGAAACTACTAACTCTGTCATAATTTATATGTCACCTTTTGTTTTAATATGAGAATAGTTGCAACTTATAATACTTTTCGTATAGTTTTTGAATATTTTTTTTCCTTTTTTTTGAAAAAATATCGAGTTGATCTAGTCCAATTTAGCTTCAAAAATTAGTCAACTTGACTCTCGAAAAGCGAAAGTTACACACTTATATTGAGTTGATCTAATTTAATTCAGCTTTAAGAATTAGTCAACATGACTTTCGAAAAACGAAGAGTACCGCATATATTGAGTTGATCTAATCAAATTCAGCTTCAAAGATTAATCAACGTAACTCTCGAAAAACCAAGAGTGACACATATATTTGGTTGATCGAATCAATTTAGCTTAAAAAATTAGTCAACTTGACTTTCAAAAAGCGAAAAGTGTCACATGAGACATGAGAATACAACTTACCATGTTCAAGTTCCAAGTATATATGCAATATTAACATCATCAATACTCAATAGGATGAACCAAGTTTATTTTCATATCCAGCTCACTTGCCACACCATGATTGACTTGACCAGCTCCACTTGAAAAAAATTCACACAACAAAATTTACTCACTAACTACACTGAGACCTCTACTAAAAATCACAACAGGAATAACTTATGAAACTATGAAATTCATCCCATGTTATAAGAGAATAAGTATGTTAATGAATGTCAATAAGGAAATAAATTAGCAAGAATAATACTGATTCTTGAATATATTACAAGCTTTTCATTTGCTGCCAAAGGTTTACACTAAAGAGCTGGAGTGCAGTGTCTTCTCTGTCCTACGCTTTCGCAACAGCAGAAATATCCTCATTAGTGTTACACTCTTCAATTCCTTCAGAACTCATTTCTGAACATATAATCTGTGTCTCTTCCAATCTCCCTTCCTCTCGAAGGCCAGATAATAGCTCGTAACAAATCGTGGCTACTGGGATAAGACCGTTGTCAACCATCTCTCTGTACCAAATGTATGCACCGGAAAAATCTTTAAGTTTGCAATACCCTTCAACCAAAATATTATAAGTTTCATCATTCGGAACGATACTGTTAGCCTTCATCAGATCAACAAGATTCTTGGCTTCTTGACATTTTCCCTCTTTCAAATGCACCATAATCAAGCTATTGTACGTCCTTTTGTCAAAAGGAATTCCTCGTTCCACCATCTCTCGGTGCATAGCAAGTGACTTTTGAACTTCTCCATATAGAGCATAGCAATGGATGAGCTCGTTATATACAACTCGGTCAGGAGAAAGATCCATCTGGGACATTTCTTCAACAATTTTGTCAATTGACACCAGTCCATTCTTTCCCTTTTTGGACACTCTAATTAGAGGATGAATTGTGTTGATTGTAGGTTTTATGCCAGAGGTTTTCATCTTCTCATACATTTCATAACACTTTTCGGTGTCCCCTGCATCTGAATACCCAGAGATTAAAGAATTGTATGTGATAACATCTGGAATGAAACCTTTGAGTTGAATATGCACGACAAACTCCTCAGCTTCTTTGGTCTTACCCTTTTTGCAAAGCCCATTTAATAGAGTATTGTATGTAACGAGTGTTGTTTCCGCATCACTTTGTAGCATCTTCTCCAAACATCTAAAAGCATCAGTCATCCTTCCTCTCATACAATGTCCATCTATAAGCATATTATAGACCTGCGCATTTGGTTTAACCCCTCTACTGATCATATCACTTAGGACTACATCAGCTTCAAGAAGCCTACCATCCTTGCACAAAGAATTGATTAGAGAACCATAGGTAATTACATTAGGATTCAATCCGTTATTTTCCATCTCCTCGAGAATCTCAAAACACCTCACGAATTCCTGCTTGCGCCCATATCCGTCAATTAAGATGTTATACGTCTGCACATTAGGGGAAACTGACTTCTCAAGCATTTTCCTTAACCACTCGTTTGCCTCTTCCATCATACCCAATTCACAGAATTTCGTGATCAGAGTATTAAATGTGACACAACCCGGCTTCACCCCAGAAATTTCCATTTCGTCAATAGTTGTATAAGCCTTCTCCATATTGCCCTCTTTGCAATAGCCACTCAAAATGGTATTAAACAACACATCTGTAGGAGTAAGCCCATTTCCCATCATCTTCTTCAAAATTTCTGCAGCCTTATCCGTCTTCCCTTTCTTGCACAAGCCATTCAATAAAACACTACTCGTATACTCATTCAACTTCACCCCTGTCTTAACAACTTCTTCATACAACGCTAATGAGGAATTAACATCATCACATCGCGAAAGCCCATCGAAAAGTATACTAAAAGTAAACCCATCAGGTACAAATCCATAACCCTTCATTTCCTCCACTATACAATTAGCTTCCTCCATCTTCCCCGACTTACAAACTGCACTAAGCAACGTATTAAACGTCACAATATTAGGCTCCACATTATCATTCTTCATCTTTTCCCTCAACTCAAAAGCTTCCTCTACCTTCCCCGTCTTACAATAACTATCCATAAGAATATTATACGTCACCATACTCCGCGCCACTCTTCTCTCAAGCATTTCTTCAAACAGTTTCCGTGCTTCCACAACTCTCTTCTCTTTACACAACCCACCCATCACTACATTATACACAAACTTATCCATACCCACCCTACCATTTCTCATACAATCCAAAAGCTCCAAAGCCTTACCCATATCCCCTAACTTCACCGCCGACAGTATAGCTTTTCCATAACTAGTCTTATCAACCCTTATACCCCAATTCATTACATCAGAAAAAACTTCAAGGGTCTTTTTATACTTCCTTAAACTATTCAAAGATTCAAGAAACACATTGAAAGCTGATAAAGATGGAAACTTTTTATCTTCCCTTATCAATGAATAAAGCTCTTCAGCTTGGTTAATGAGTTTCGACTCTAAATACAGTGAAAATAGCAAATCTGAGAAAAGGGGTTTTGCAGGGGAAGGTGAAAAGAGAGAGTAAAGTTGAGAAACTGAACTTGTATGAATAAGGGTACCCAAAATTCCTTTTGCATTCTCCATACGACGTTGTTGAATTAGAATCCGAAGCTGCCGGAGCTGTTCTTCAAGATTTTGGGATGGACAATTTATGGGGTTTTCATTGTTGATTGAACTGAGTTCTTCTTGGTGTAGAAATGGAGTTGAACGGAAGAATTTGCAGGGAAAATGGTGATTACCGGTGCCGGCAAATTTGAAAGCACGATGGAGCTTAAGCATATTGACTCACTGTGCAATTTCTTTGTGCTTGTTGAATGGAGTAGTTATAGGTTTGGAAAATATGTAGGTTCATTTGTTATTTACTATGGATTTGAAGGACTAAAAATTAAATAAGAAAATTGCGTTTTTGTCCCTTACTTTTGGATTTTGTTCACAAAGACATATAGTTTGTTAATCTTTGCTAGTGGGGGGGGGGGGGGGGGGGGGGGGGGGGGGGGGGGGGGGGGGGGGGGGGGGGGGGGGGGGGGGGGGGGGGGG